>JBBPBX010045842.1:11922-26833 GCA_038048925.1 Garcialebias charrua | reverse complement strand
AGGACAAAAAGTTTATTAGCATACAGCGTTTTTATTATCTTACCAACAGTTGTTGTCCACGACAGCTTGGAGGACAGAGGACGTCCAGCGCTCTCATCCTGTGAATAAAAAAACTAAAAGCACGCGCTGCTTCACCTGTAGTTCAATCAGGGAGTGCAGTAAAAACTCAGTCTCCGTCATTACAGTCTGGTGCGGGTCCATTTTGGACGCGTATGTTTACTTTCGTCCCGGAAGTAACTTCTTCTTCTGTGGTTTTTACGAAAGTAACTTCCTCTTCGTTTTTTTTTTTTTAAGGGGAGTGTACCACTCTGCGCATGTCAGAACTTCTGATCAGAATAAAAGCCTGCTGCATGTAAACACTCGTCATGAACGGATTGGGCGCATGTAAACGGTGCTATCTAATTATGCAATCAGAACACATTTCAATCCGGTCACAGAATTTTGCCCATGTAAACATAGCTAGTGAACACTTCGACACACATTGATAATGTTATGTAAATTTTTACTCCATAGCGCCCCCTATATTATTACTACAGTTATATCTCAGTGATACATCATCCGATCTGAACCAGATTTATTGTGTATCATCATTGAGACATTGTGGACACATTGATATTGTGGTTTAACATATGACTCCAGAGCGCCCCCTAGATTATTCAAACTGTTATATCTCAGTGATACATCATCCGATCTGAACCAGATTTATTGTGCATCATCAGTAAGCCCTTGTGGACACATTGATATGGTGGGCTAACATTTAACTCAAGTGCGCCCCCTACATTATTTCTATAGTTATATCTCAGTGATACATCATCCGATCTGAACCAGATTTATTGTGCATCATCAATGAGCCCTTGTAGACACATTGATTTTGTGGTTTGACATATAACTCCATAGCGCCCCCTAGATTATTCAAACTGTTATATCTCAGTGAGACATCATCCGATCTGAACCAGATTTATTGTGCGTGTGCACCCCTGGTGCGGAGTAGACACGAGAGACTTCGAAATGGCGACCGAGCGGACGAGCTGGAGCTCGCGCGGTCGCCTCAATAAGGTCGGAGCGGCGCTAAGCTGCGAGGGCCTCAATGCTGCTTGCAGCTTTAATTTTATTTAATTTTTTTAAGAGAGAAAGGAAAGATAGAAAGTAAGACAACAAAACACAACAATTATCCACAAAAAGAGCACAAGGCAAACACACCCAACCTCCGTCCGCAATCCTGCAAAGCACATGACATAACACAGCAACAAAATACACATGCATAAAGACTAATAATATTCATGACCTTGCAGTAGATTTCCATAAATAAACATACCCATACCTACAAATATATATACATGTACATTCATATCACATATCCATCTACATATCTGCATATGATATCTACATATACATCCCTGCATCCATTTGTGTGTGGTTGTGAGCATGCATAAGTGAATAAGGTTCCGCATATGATATCTAGATATATATCCCTGCATCCATTTGTGTGTGGCTGTGAACATGCATAAGTGAATAAGGTTCCTCCAATAGAACATTCAGTAGCGACCGTGAAGCATCAGAGATCCGCCCCCGCAAGGCCTGAGGCAGACGAAGGGGCGATCAAAGCCCAAGACCCCAAGTAGGACCCCGAGCCCAGAGTCCCCAGGGCCACCCGAACAGGACGAGCCACTCACCTTCTCCCCAGATCTGACCAAGGGGGAGAACCGGACGAGCTCCACCAGCGACTACACACAATGACCCCCGGGAGGCCAACAGCGACAAGCCCACAGGCCCCCGCCGGAGCCCGCTACAAGAGCCTGCTGTACTGACGTCGCCCCAGGCCCGGACACTGAGGCCCGGGCACAAGGGACGCCCACCCCTCAGGCCCAGACCCGATAGGACCAGAGGACCCGAGCCCCACCAGGCAGCCACCAGGCCGAGCAGACACACGCCCAAGCGCCCAACCCCTGAAAGCGACAACAAGGGCCCCCAGCATGCCCGCAGGCAAAAGGACACCCACCCGGGGGCCACGTGGTAGGAGCGTGACACCAAGTAGCCTCAGATGTAACAGAGAGGGGGCAGTCCAAATCCCAGCCTGACAATTAGACATTCATACACAGACACACTCACTCAGACCCACCCTCATCCTCACGCACACAAAGACAAACAATAACGACACGTTCCATTCATAATCCTGATGCACCTCCTATACCCCCTAGGTCCAAGACATGTATCTGCCCCTTACATGGGGCAGCCCACACCCAAACCCAGGAGGTAGGCCCATTCATTCTGGGGTGGAGAGTAGCCAACATCCAAGATCCGGCCCAACCCTCGCCCTGCCGACAACACAGGACACCCGAGCCCAAGCAAACCCAGGGAGAGCGAAATGCCAGCCCCGCCCACGGCGAACCCCCAGGCCCCGAACCCCCTCCATAGTCCAGGACAACTCCCGACGGCCCACCCCCAGAATGTCTGCCAGGCAACCAGGGGGTAAGAGAAAAATAAATAAATAAATAATATATATATATATATATATGTAGGGATACAGCACCCTCATGTCCGTTACTGGATTTAAACCTCTTCACATCTCTCTGAAACTCTGAGTGTTACACTTTCCTTGAGCTCTAAAGAAGACAAGTGGACACTATTTTGTTACAATTATTTTGAATTAAAGCTTCAGTATGTAGCTTTTTTTATGAACATATTTCTTCACTCTGTCACTACCTCCTGACAGACTGATGTTAGCCAGGTAATCTCTGAAAAAAAATTAAAAAAATATTGTCCCCTTGCTTCTCCAGGTGGTAAATAAGCATTTCTAAAAAGAAAAGGTGACCCGCCATTTTCCAGCCAATAAAAACAGAGTTTGTAACCAGCCAATAAAAACAGAGCTTGAATTTGAATCAGCCAATAAAAACAGAGCTTGAATTTGAAATTCAACAGACCACAAGGGGGCAGAGCCACATATGGCTCTGAGGGGGAGGGATCAGAATGCTTTGCCTGTTGAAAATATTTCTAAGTGCTGCAGTTCTACAGAAACTGCATACTGAACCTTTAATAGACACAAATCAATCAGAAAGAACTTTCTTTTAATGTGTGTTAATTCAGAATTGATCAACAGTATACTTTTGTCATTTAATGATGATCTGGTATTAATATGAGGGTCACTCTCATGCTGTTATTCTGCAGTACAGTAGGCTTTGAATCTAAGGTACAAGTCAGGGAAACTTAACTTCCTTCTCTGCTTTGTCTATCAAGTTAGCCATAATATTCTCTGTACTAACAAGCGCCATCTGGCCACTGGCCTAAACAATATGTAAGTGTCCTTCAGAGGTTTCCAACTCTGAGAAATACTAAGTAAATCCTTTTATTTGGTTAAACCAGCCAATAACCATTCAGGAAGTGGGCAGACTCCACCCTCCATATAAAGTCTCACTTCCCGTTTTGGCTTCAGTGCTAAAGGGGAGAACTAACTAACAACTGGTTCTTCTCTGGAAGCTGGTGAACGTTCTGGTCATAATGTCAATTAGACCTACGTTTCTCAGCCAGAGTTACAGCCTTGCTGTAACTCACTCACTCCTTTCTGAAAGAATTTGTGTTCTGAAAGTTTTATTTTGAAGCCCAGTCAGGAGCTGGCCTTGTTCCTGCCGGGAAAAGCGCACTTCTGCTCGTCTGAATCAGTCATACACGCGCGGAAGTTTCAACTGGACGTCAACTGGACAACACAGTCCGTTAGTGTCCACAAAACTGCTCAGCTCTTATCTCTAGCGATTTGCTCGTCACCAGGTAAAGAGTCGTTGTTTGTATGCTGAACGTGTGAGAAGTCCAGCTGGACCTGTTTGGGAAAAGTGTCACCTTGCACATTTCAAAATAATTAACTTCTGCTAAACTTATCTTTCATTTCTATTTCTTCCTCCTTATTCTTATTTTTCCTAAGCCAGTAAACTTTTAAGTAAATGTGCCAACAGGGAGTTAGACTCTAACTGTCTGTTTGTTTTCAATTTAAATTCTTGTCTGCAGTAGTTATTAAATCAGAGCTAATATCGATACAAATGTTTAATGTACTTTTATGATTGTCTCAATAAAAGGTTCATCTTTGGTGGATCAACATAAGTTGACGTCTCTCGTGAAATTACATTTTGTCTAGTCACGTTAAGCAATTTAATCCGGAAAAAGAGTGAACTTGTGAATATTGATGATAGATTTGTGTAGATGAAATCTGCTCAAACCTTTCATCTGGAGTATTATACTAATCAGCAAACTGATAGTATATTTATCTCCTACGTATTGTGAGCACCCCACAAAGTCCCCTTACATTAATGGTGGCTCGTCCGTGCCTCTGAACGGTTATTAAATTGTGTTGTTGTAGTCTATGGTTACGGGTTGTTGGCATAGTTTTGTCCTTGTTTTTGGACTTATAAGATAATTCACGCTGGGAGTGTCCGGGAGTTGCTATTTATTGCATTGTCTGGTTCATTTCACGTTGGAGTTATTTTTGTTTCCAGTTTAAACGTCTGTTTGAAGCTGCTGGTGATGAAGTTTTGTCTGTGTCTGTGAGACGTTTTCATAACGTGTCGCACGCTACATGCATTTCTCATTGTGTGACCGCCGTGTCACCACTCTGCTCTTCTTATTACATCTGCGGATTGCTGTTGTTTGCTGTTTTCACATTGTTTGTGTTGCTCCAGTGTATTTTTTCTGTTACAACGTGTGTGTTGTGGTTCGGGAGACTCCGCTCTCAGCTGCATTTGGACCGGACGAGAATCCGGTTCCGACTGACGTAAAGTCCGTTGTGTTCAACAGTTAAGGTGCTACCTTCCTCAGGAAGGCGCGGAGGCTTGCCTGTATGTGATTTGGCTCGTTAACAGAATTTTTTGTGGTGTATTATACGTTTATTTTGTGAAAAAGTGTCTAGAACTTTGGGGTAAGCTATGTTAGCAGTCCCGGAGCAGAGGCTGCATAAAGTGCTGCGATTGATTAAAATTGTGTGTTGTGTTCAAAATAGTTGGTTCTGATAGACTGCCGATTGTCAGATTTCATCTTGTTCACACATTTCTGAGTTTATCTGTGTGGTTTCGTTTCTAGGCATGTAACATCATCGAAGACTGCTTAACCACGGTGTTTTGGGATATTTATAAGTGTTTTAGGACGTTAAAAAGTCTGTTCAACGCTAGAGTCCGACCAACCTTGAGGTCCGTGAACGCGTCGTTCGAACGGCACGTCAACGTGAGTGACGTAGAGACGTAAGGTTTAGAAGACTACATTACCCATGAACGCTTGGGTTAAGAACTACAGGTAACCCCCCACTTACGACTCCATCGACCTACGAACAACGGGACCTACGAACATATCATATTTAATAAAAATATGAAATTACTGTATTAAAAAAAAAAAAAAAAAAAATTTTTTTGTGTTTAAATGTTCTTAATTTCATGTGTACATCACTTTGTTGCAGCTATGGTTGTTTTAAAGGCTTTATAAATAATAATTATGATAAAAAAGATCATTTCTGATCATTTTTGAGCAATCTTGGGCAACAGGAAGTAGGTCTTCAGTTTACACGGTCACAAATTAATGTAGAACACCGGACGGCGTTTTAGGTTCAGTCACTGGGGTCTCCGGTCACAAATTCATGTAGAACACCGGACGCCATTTTAGGCTAGCTGCCGGGAGCCGGCCCGAAGACTGGTGACCAGGATGGCTTCATATGGATTAATTACGAGCTGGAAACGTCTCTGTGAACTTTGTGGATGTCTAAGGCAGCAGCGGATTTATCGCAGATCGTGCCAGGCCGCCGCGGGAACACCTCCGGCCAGGCTCTGGCCTGGCTAGCTCCAGAAGCTAACACGGGAGCTAACACGGTAGCCGGCCGAAGACTGGTGACCAGGATGGCTTCATATGGATTAATTACGAGCTGGAAACGTCTCTGTGAACTTTGTGGATGTCTCAGGCAGCAGCAGCAGCTGCAGATTGATCGCGCCGCCGCTCCAACACCAGCTCATGGCTTGGCTAGCAGAAGCTAGCCAGCTAGCTAACACAGGTCTGGAGCAGCTGCGGTGGTTCACTGGCCGGCCGCCGCGCTGCTCGGCCCGACAACAATCAACGCATGGCAACCTAAGATGTCGGCTTTGACCATCTCAAAGTAAGAAAATATATTTTTATTTATTCTGTAAATGTGAATAGCAATGTTTAACATTACAGTACACTACTGTACATGCTTAAATGTGTGCGCACGCTCCGTTAGCATGATAAATAAAGGTTGAATGAATGAATGAATGAATAATTAAAAAAAAAAAAAAAAATTCACCCCCTACCTACGGCAGAATCGAGCTGCGAACCGTTCTTAGGTCCCTAAATCGTTCGTAAATCGGGGGTTAGGTGTACATGTTCTGTCTTCGCTGTGATTAGTCGGTTACATTGTAAGTGGTGACGCGGGCAGGGTGGGACGGTCCACTCCTCGTCAGTTTTCACTTCAGTAAACCAGCCCTGACAAGTTGCTTCACGCTTGCTTGTCCGTTAATATCTTTGAAAACCTGTTAATCATTGTGTTTTGGAGATTTTAAGGGTGTTTAACTCAGTGGTGTAAGACTACCGAACGCCATGTGACCAGGTCACGTGACACCGGAAGTTGCAACTGGTTTATGGGACCGTCTATTTTCTTTTAAACAAAGTTTAAAAAATCACAGTACTTGCTCCATACGATGTTAGTCACATTGTGTCGTCTATTATAAGATCGGGGTTCTAGAGATTGTCACATAAAGGCTCTAGATCTTTCTGATTGGTGCTGTTAATCCGTGTGTTGGATGTCTGTGGACACTACAAGCTTAGGCTACGCTCACGAGTGACAACAGCGCCTCTATAGCGGTCAGAAAGAGGAATTGCAGTCGCTGTGATAAACTCATATCCAGCTCTGCATCCCCATCTGCTGGTTGCATTGAAGACTGCGGTTTTTTATGTAATTCTGTCTGCATTTCAGTTTTCCTGTTTATTTTAAACAATGAACAGTTTGAAGTGTAGGACACAGCATCCTCTAATTTGATTTTCACATAAAATCAAATATTGAAAGCAGAACAGTTACACAGAATTAATGCAGACATGTCTGCATTTTGATAAAACTTAACACTTTTATCGTAATTCTGTGCATACAAGCTTTCCATTTTATTTTAAACTGACAGTTTAAAATAACAAACATGAAGCGTTTTTTGTCTTGATTTCCACAAAAATCACATAAAGATAGCCAAACTTGTTTTGATCTCGTCACAGGTCGACACATTAATAAAAATAACTGATTTTTATTTGATATAACATCTTGGATGTTTACTGAGCACACACACACACTCCAGTCTATTTTGGATACAAGTTTATTTGAAATAACAAGCTGGAAGGCCTTGCTCTCTCCTGTTGACTGTCGCATGCATTAAGATTCAGTTTCAATGAAACTGCAAAACATCTTTTTTTAAAAGCATGATGTGGTAGCATCCTGAGAACATTTTACAGTGAAACCTTGCATTTGAAATCAGATCACTTTTTATAGGCGTTGGTGTGAATAAACAGAAATCAGATTGGGTTAGTTAGTAACTGTTGTTTGATTATAAGTTCTGGATAAAGTTAACACTGCCTAAGGGTATTTAACTTTACAATTCATTGAGAGTAATTCCTGAGATAAGGTACCTTTGAATAATAGACTTATTGAACACAGTGAAACGCATAAACCTGGAGGCTGGTTAGTTTAATTTACTCAAGGGAGGCTACATTAAAAGTGATGGTTTATATGCACACTGTAAAATAAGAACAATTTTACTTGATTTTTCACAGAAAATCAATACAAAGATGGACGTTCAAAAAGGTGCAACAACTGAGAGGGTCTACTCTCTGATCGAACCTAAATGGGTTCATTCAGGCCGTGTTTATGCTACTCTTGGACCTCGTACAGGCACTACCTCAAAGCGTGGTAGCTACTTAGCTGCGGTGAATGTCCTTCAGCAATCAGGTGAACATCCCCTGTCTTTCTATGACAGGCTCCACTCTGCTTATTCAGGTGACATAACTGACCCTGGCATAGAGGAAGATGAACAGTTTAAACGTCTTTTCCAGTGTTGTTTTTGACAGCCATTTTGATTTTAGTTTTCGTCTTAGTCTTTTAGACTAAAATACTTCTTAGTTTTAGTTAGTTGTAGTCATTTCTATATGTAATGGTTTTCGTCCAGTTTTAATCGACAAAAACTTAAAAATTTTAAGTCTAGTTTTAGTCTTTAAAAAAAAGAAAACATATTAGTCTTTACAAATTAATTTGTTTTAAAACCAGCACGCCCAGAACAGAAGAAGGAGAAATCTTTCTTCTACCAGAAACTGTCAAATGACAGACAGTTTGAGGAATTTTGTGTGCCCCCCCCCTGTCCCGACTCCCATGTACATGCAAATGCTGATAAGAACAAACCCTGGGGCCCTAGCTCTTTGTTTGTGCTCACATAGACAACATCCCTCCCCCAGTGATCTCTTCACTGGAAGGAATTTCTGTCTACCAGGCCAGCAACAACCTAAAACAAATTAAACCTCTAGCCAACAACATACACCAAGCAACAACAAAGGATAAACATGTAGATGTATTTATCTATTCCACCCATTCCATCCAAAACCAAAGACTTAAAAAAAAGAAGAAAAAAGAAAAAGAAACCGCTTTTCAGGAGTGAAATGTGGCACTAATGCCCCTTTTCCACTTGGTGGCGCGGGTCGGATGTGACGTCATATTTGCGTGCCAAACGCGCGTTGGACAGCATTTCCACCTCACAGATGTGCCGCGCCAAGATTCCGGACTCATCTCAGAGCAGGGCTGAGGCCGGCTGGACCCGAACCGTGGGGAGGAGGCTGGACTGAGTTTGAGGAAGTGGCTGCCGCGAGGCAGCAAACACGGAAGGATTTTACAAGATTAACATGGTAAAAACAATTATTTGTATTTAAAATTATAGCAAAGATGTGTCTTAAGCTGAACTATTCCTTAATAAATTCACGTAGTGGTCAAAACGGCAGGATTTAAAAAAGTAGTTTCGCCACGTGCACGCCCGCGCCTGCGCGCGCACGTGAGCCGTCTTTATTTCTATAATGTAGCTAAATAAACGCTTTAAAAAATATATTTCATAGCTGACGTTATATCAAGAGGGTGCTTGAGCTGAACAGTTCCTTAATAATTTCACGTTGTGGTCAAATCAGCTGGATTTAACAAAGTAGGTCGACACGTGCACATCACATGCACGCGCGGGTGGGGTCGATCGGCGTTCTTTCTTTTAAATGTAGCTAAATAAAAGCTTAAAAAATATATTTCATAGCTGGCTTTATACCACGAGGGTTCCTCAGGTTAACAAGTCCTTAATAATGTCACGTTGTGGTCAAATCTGCTGGATTTAAATTGATTTGTTTTGACTAATTCCAAACCTGTCACATGTGCTACGAAAATAAATTATTAAAAAATCGAATTTTAATTCAAATAACTCCAACAGCTTACAGTATGTACATGAACATCTTGTGATTACATTTTGTTAGTTTGAAAAATATCTGCTTTGTGGTTTCTGAGATATAAGATATGTGTTAAATACTAGTAGAAAAAAAAGCTAGGTCGACACACTTATGTCTATAAAAAATCGAATTTTAATTCAAATAACTCCAACAGCTTACAGTGTGTACATGAACATGTTGTGATTTCACTGTTTTAGTTTGAAAAATATCTGCTTTGTGGTTTCTGAGATATTTGATATATGTATATATATCTTACATATATCTTATAAAATATATCTACATATAAAACAGTTTCTAGACTGAATTACCGGTAACTAGGAATGTGCGATATGGCCTAAAATTCATATCACAATATGAATTGTGAAGGGTGGCGATAACGATATATATCGCGATATGTTTTTGGTATAAAACTTGCAATAGAAATTTAAAAAAGCATAGGGTGTCCTTTTGCCATAATTTATTTTGAAAACTGCTATACCACAAAATAATCTCTATTAAGAAAATTTCACTACTAGGTCCAGATAGTTTTTAAATAATTAACAACTCAAGCATTAGGCTTCTTTCTTGTAGTGCAAAACAGTGCAAAATATATCTTGTGTAGTTTTAGCCATAAGTTTTAAACTAAAGAATATGTTGTTAACTCTTAACAGTTTCCAATAACGAGCAGCATTTTACACTGAAAACACTTCAGCCTCCAACCCTCTAGAGGGCGTCTCCTTCAGCTTTAAGGAGAGCTGACAAGGCAACCAGTTTCCTCTGTGGCTTTGACCAGAGGTCCTCGCAGTAAAATCACACAACACAGCGTTCTGTTCACAGATCAGAGGGCAGGTTTCTCTAAAGCTGACCAACGCTTTACTTTAACTTTACACACAAAAAAATACTTTCAACAGAACCCAGCGTTTTGCGCATGCGTCCGATGGCGAAACTACGGCAAGCCGGACGAAGTTAGCTTATAGCTTCGCAACTTAGCGCTCGAAGAAAAGACTTTAACACCACTTACGCACAGTTTTAAACCAAAAAAAAGTAAAGATTAAATCTGACAACTCTGATTTAAAGCTGACCGACGCTTACTTTAACTTTCAAAAAAAAAAAAAAAAATTCGACGGAACACAGCGTTCTGCGCATGCGTCCGATGGCCGCCGGACAAAGTTAGCCTGTAGCTTCGCTACTTAGCACTCGAAGAAAAGACTTTTAACACCACTTACGCACAGTTTTCAACACAAAAAAAGTATCGATTATCTCTGACAACTCTGATTGTACACTTCAACCCACTTATGTACAGTTTTAAACTAAAAAAAGTAAAGATTAAATCGGACAACTGTGATTTTCTGCGATTAGCCGGTAGAAGACAGATCCCTATCGTAGGCTAAATTTATATCGTTTATACCGTGTACCGGTTATATCGCGCATCCCTACCGGTAACCATGTTTTTCTTTTTACAGTTAAGACGAAGAAGTCAACACCAGAATTTATCAACTTGTGTCTTCTGGAGGAAGCCCATGAGACAACAGGAAAAAAATCATTTAGGTGGATGCAGTATTTATTTTTGTGCTTTTTTCACTTCTTAGTTTTCATAATAAACATTTTATTTCTTAAGTGGTGTCATTGAACAATAATTTCCTAAACATATTTTACAATGTTAAGTGTGTACAGTATAGTGTTTGTTTAAAAACATACTGGAAGTTAAGAATATTTTCCATTTGCATTTGACCTTTAAAGAATCATAAGAAAAAGATTATTAGATTTGAACAGCCCTCCATCCATCCATCCATCCTTCCTGATGTCGTGTCATGAGTAGTGCAGCAGCTTTTGCCAGGATGCACAGACGTCAACATGAACCCATCCATCCATCCATCCTGATGTCGGGTTGTGGGTGCAGCAGCTTTTCCAAGGATGCACAGACGTCAACATCAACCCCGATGAAGCTGTTCTTGGATGCCCAAACGAGTTTCCTGATCAACAAACATTTAATTATTAATACTTTGTTTTTACGTTTAAAGAAACATGCTTTTAATGTTTAAGGGACAGTTTAAACCAAATTATCCATTTGCATTTGACTTTGAATTATCCCTGACAAAATATTACCGTTTAAATTTAATGAAATACAAACATTTAATATTACAGGGCCAATTGAAACCTAATTAATTCCTAATCTGTACCTTACTGTAAAAATAGTTTAACTGATTACAGGGCAGTGCGATCAATGTGTTAAGCAATGTTAACAGGAACCTTGTACATATATGAGAATAATCTTTATTATAAAGAAAAAAATGGAAAACACAGGGGTTTAAAACAAGCTGAAAAGGCAATAAAGTAAGATTAGAGCATTAAATAGCTCAAGGGACATTACCGCCAACAGGTGGTGAGACAAGGTCCTGCAGGGTGTTCTTCTTCTAATGTTTAGTGGTGGCTAGTAAATAGCTTGAGGTAACACTACCGCCACCACGTGGTAGGACGAGTGAGATTCTACACCCCGCCCACAGAAGGGCTGCAGTAGTGAATGGAGACAAACCTACATGTGAGCCGATCCGAACTGAACCAGATCGGACCAGACTGAGCCGCTCTGGGCCGAGCAAGTGGAAAAGGGGCATAAGGTATGTATGAACTGCTGCAGGACCTTCTCATCTCTGCAGGGGATTGGCTCTGCTTGAACCACCTTTGTGAGGTCCCACATGAGCAGACATGTCACACATGAGCGTTTGGACAAATAAGAAAATTAAGGTGTAAGTCACCAGTTCAACCCATAGAACTACCGTAAACACGGTTTTAGACCAAATATTGCCTATTTACACAGATACGCACAATTATGTGAAAATAAACACAGCCATAGTGCTAGATAACATTTTAAACACATTCTAAGGAGTTTATCAGCTAAATAAAGTTTATTTTGGGTTTAGTTCCTCTTTAAAGTATGAAACATGCCACTGGAAGTTTTTAAATCTAAAATGAATAAGTCTGTATCTGGTCTTTAGGTTGTAATAGGTTGTCTCATTTTAAAATGTAATGCAAGTACCGGTAGTGTTTGTTTAGCTAAAAAGGATGCAGACCCAACAGACATGGGGGGTAACAGCAACAGGTTTGATATTCACTCACTCAAACACATCCTATCAGCCTACCACACATCCCTGCATGTTTTTTAGCATCCGTTTGCATGTTTTACACGTAACAATAGCCAACGTTAGATTAGCACAAACAAGCTAATAGCACAAAGTTAGCATCCACGTGCGCAAACAAGGACAGGATTTATAAAAAAAAAATACATACATTCGGTTCTTCTCTTCTCTCACAGTTGGGTTAAATACAAAATAAGTCCATAAATCCTTTCTGGGCTTTCGGCCACCGACCGAGCCCCTTCGTGCAACATGCTGTAACATCTTCCATGGTCCAGTTTGAAGAGGAAGTCACAGGTGAGCGCGTAGCGCGTGGCCGTGCTGCATCAACACCGCGGTGGTGGGCGTGACCAAACAGCTGACTTTCCGACACAGAATATAATTAAGGGCAGAAATATAAATTATTGACGGACCACCGACTAACATTTTCGTTCAGTCTCGTCTCGTCAACGAAAACTCACACACATTTCGTCACGTTTTAATCATTAAAGAGCAATGTTTATTTAGTTACTGTCTCATTATTGTCATGAAAAAAGGGGGCGTTGATGAAACATTTACGTTAACGTTACGTCAACGAAAACAACACTGGTCTTTTCAGTACAAATCTCTGGCCTAAGCTTAGCAGATATGAACGCTTCAAGGCTGATTTCAATGAGAGTACCATGGAAGAGATAAAACAATATGCTGTGAAGGTTTTTGATGTGTTCACACAACACAAAACACCCTTAGAGGTGTGCCCAGGTCAAAAGGTCAAATCCC
Source organism: Garcialebias charrua (assembly GCA_038048925.1). Classification (NCBI taxonomy): domain Eukaryota; kingdom Metazoa; phylum Chordata; class Actinopteri; order Cyprinodontiformes; family Rivulidae; genus Garcialebias; species Garcialebias charrua. The sequence goes on along the minus strand of JBBPBX010045842.1, from coordinate 13,478 downwards.
ACTCGCAGATGATAGAAGAGGTTCCCTCTCCTACAGAGTGCGAGGATAAACAGGATTTTCATAATAACAAACAACAGAATGTTGTTGCCAGCTGGAACAGTGACTCAAATCGGTTTAAGGGGAGTTCTACTCCTCGTGCACCTCAGATTGACTGATCTCTGACGAGCAATGAACCACAAAAGGTAGGTGTTTGCGCTCTAGGTGAACCAAGATGGTTCAGATCGAACCGAATGGGTTTAGACCTAGGTCTAACAGTGGGTGAACTTCGAAAGAAGTTGATGTATGGGCGCCGTGACCCATTGAACAATGGTCGGTCCCTACAGGAATCCCCGAGACGCGGCCCTCCTGCCCCTGCACCTCGAACTGTACAGTTCGAGACATGCAAAGAGTCACACAAGCTCCAGATAAAAGGCACAATGCCTCCGCACTCAGAAGAGACTGCGGTAGTAAGTTGTTTGTTAGATGATTTGAATGTTACAGTGGTTGACCAAGCTGACACAATGTGTGGCGTTATCCTTGATAATGACACTAACAACGTTGTCCAACCTGGTGAAGCGATGTGCGGCACTGTCTTTTACAACAACAACGTCAACTTTGCCAAAGATGCTGACAGCAAACAAATTGCTGATAATCAACATCCTGAAGGTCATGATGCTGACAGCCATCAAGATGCTGACAGCAACAAAGATTACACAGACAGAGTCACACGTGAACAGAAACGTGTGAAAAAACCTAAACGGTTTCTGTGTAACCTTATCAAAAGGGGGATGGCTGAGAAAGCTTCCCTGCCAATCACACTGGAAAGGGTCCTCGCGCAAGAAGCACTCCTGGATTGCAGTTCAGACGTGTCTATCATGTCAGCCAAACTGTTTGAGGAGCTACGGACCGCCCCTAACGGTGTTGACAGGCAAATACCCTTCGTGAACAGTGCTATTGAGCTGCAGTGCCTCGCAGAGACGAGCACAACCCTGACAGCTATAGCCATGGTTCACATGCAGATTGGCAAACTGTCACTATACCACCCAGTATACGTGTCTAAACTTGCCTCACTCCCATTTTTGGTTGGCCAAGATTTTATAAACCGTTTCGACGCGATTATAAATTATGGTAATCAGACAATGTGGGCCACAGTGAGCAGTCCACTGCCAATCGAGGTGCCTCCCCAAGGTCAGGACACTGACTGTCTGGCAGCAGGTACCGCAGAAGGCACAAGGGAGTCCCCAACCGAGAGCACAAGCCCAGTAAGTGAACCTTCAAATACAGGTGAGACAGAGGAGACTCAACAATTGGACCAGACTCTGGCCCAACACGGGAACCTCCTCTGTGAGCTGACACCTTCAGCACTCACTGAACACTACCTACCACAGGTAGAAGAAGGTGTGGAGATCTAAGGATCCCACACCAAAGACGCTGTACTGTCCTCTGGGACAGGTAATTCAGCTATCAGCCAAGCTTTCGATGAAACCTTGGTTCAAGTTGATTTGAATCTAGAATCTCCTACGTATTGTGAGCACCCCACGGTGTTTCCTTTACACACACACACATATATATATATA
>JBBPBX010045841.1:0-26834 GCA_038048925.1 Garcialebias charrua | reverse complement strand
TGAAGACTTTAGTTTCTGAGAGCTGCATAAAAACACACGAGGTCAAAATAATTAGACCAAGAATGTAAACATGTAGCTGAATGTACTAGATTGACTCACACTGACATTTAATTACCATCTTAGCTAAATCCCCATTAACAACAGGAACGTGGGGTTACTGAACCAGCAATTTTAAAACTGTCATCTGAACAATCCTAGCTTCACCCTACAGTGAGGTTTTTCAGCTTTATTCATGGACCTGACAGAGTCCTGACAACAGCTTCACAGCTGTCTCCTGATTTTTGCATGAAACTGAGAAGAGCAGCATGTTTGTAGAAGGATCACAAAATATGAGCCGTTTTGTTTAAGTGTGGAAAAGCTGTTTCTATAACGTGAGTACACAAAAAAAAGATCGCGTTGCTAATAGGCTAACGTTAGCCGCTAACAGGTAGCAACAACACAACGCGATCAAACTAACGTTACTTACCCTCATAGTTGTGCAGGAAACTTGAGATATGCAATTTAAATCCCTTATTACGTTTGCTTGTCGGAGCAGGGGACCAGACATCAACGATACGATGAACATAGCTGATACTTGTCTTGGGCAGCTCTTGTAAACAGAGAACGGGGCTTAGACCGGAAGCTGGGAAGCCGGCTTCCTGTCAATGCGCAAGTGATTTACGACACTTGTGCACAGAGCCTATTGAACGCCTTTTTGATCTGTCTCTGATGGAGTTAATAATAATAATAATTAATTCAATTTATAACGCACTTTTCATTACTGAAAATCTCAAAGTGCTACACATATATTGAATGTACACACATTCATAAACCGGTGGCGGCAGACTACCATGCAAGGTGCTTTCCAGTCCTACCGGGAGCAACTCAGGGTTAAGTGTCTTGCCCAAGGACACAACGACACATGGTGCGGGTCCCGGGAGTCGAACCGCCAACTTTCCGATCGGGAGACGACTGCCATTACCACTACACCACGGCAGCAGTGTTGTGCATGTATATTACAGAGTGCCAGTGAACGCACCGCGAGTGAGAGCGTGACGTAGGCGCGCAGGTTCGGGTGTGAAAGAAAGTCAGAGAACGGAGCGGTGGAGGATCGTGCAGTCTGTTAAGTGTATTTGTGCAGCTTAAACAATAAAGCAACGTCTGCTACAAACCAGCAAGGTTATTGAGCGTGCAGAGAAACATCACAGGAGTGACTGTGGAGCCGCGCGTGTTTGTAACACAGTTTACAGCGAGGACACGGCTGCTCAGAGCGGAGCGGGGAGGGGGGGACAGCTGTCTATGCCTGCAGAGCAGGGGGGGAGAGAAGCTGAGACGCGCGCGCGTTGTTTTTAACATTTTAGCAGTAACTAATTAGCGTTTTACACCAGTACAGACTGTTGGAGGGGATGTGCGCAGTTGTTTAAAGCGCTCGGTTGTTAAGGGGCGGGGCGCCCTGACGTATTACGTCATGAAATTAGCATATCATGATATAAGATTTTTGCCCGGGCAAGCTTTTTATACCGGTATTACCGGTAACGATATGATATGGCCCAGCCCTAATGTCAGCCAACCACTGAGCGTGAGTGGGTGGAGACGGTTCTTTCCACCTTAGCAAAATAGCTCGTCTGGCCAGGAGAGAGGTGAACGATATTACGTGTTGTTGGTTTTTATTTAGGTTTGTCATGCCCTCTACAAGACCAAACAGAGCAATCAGTGGGTCAGGATTCAGACGTGTATCTAGTACACGTGATAAAGTCTGAAAGATTTCCCGCCAATATTTGTTCAGAGATGGGCAAAACCAAAACATATGGGAGAGAGAGGCTTCAGCATGTTTGCATCTCACACAGTATGGGCTGACATCAGGATACATAGAGGACAATTTCAGTTTAGAGATGTGAGCTCTGTGCACCACTTTAAATTGTATTAGACAATGTCTAGCACAGAGAGAACTGGAGCTCACCAGTCTGAGTATGGAGGTCCAAGAGTCCTCTGAAATAGAGGAGCCAAGATCCTCTTCCCAAGCAGCTTTGATTTTATCTGAGGAAGCACGCTTCAAATCCAATAGTTTACTATAAATGAATGAAATGGAATGTTTTTTATTTGGGTCTAGAGAAAGAATAGTGTCAACAATACTGCTATCTGTTGAAATGGAGAGGCTGGACAAATGAAGAGTAATAAAGTGCCGTATTTGGAGATACCTAAAAAAATTGGACTGGGGAAGACTAAATTTTTCACATAGTTGTTGAAATGAAGCTAAAGTGTTATTGAGAAACAAGTCATTGAAGCGTACTATACCCCTTCTTTGCCATTCTTTAAAAACAGAGTCCTGAGATGAGGGTTTGAAAAGTTGGTTAGACATGATAGGGCTATAGAGAGAGAAACTAGAGAAATTGAAACATTTACGAAATTGTGCCCAGATTTTTAGTGAGTGTTTTATAACTGGATTTATAACAGTTGTAAGTGGTGGAAGCGGGAATGAGGATCCCAAGAAAGCCACGGTGGACCATTTCCCAGAACACTGTGACTCCATCTCTACCCAGTCAGGGCTGTCAGGCCTGTTGTAATAGAATGACCAGAAAGCTAGACAGTGCAAGTTTGCTGCCCAATAATAAAAGCGGAAATTTGGAAGGGCAAGACCGCCTGCGGCCTTAGTTTTTTGGAGATGTGTCTTATTTAAGCGTGGACGTTTTCCTTGCCACAGATATGATGAAATGATGGAATCTAACTGAACAAAGAATGAACCAGGGATAAAAACAGGAATATTTTGAAAGAGATATAAAAACTTAGGTAAAGTGACCATCTTGACTGAGTTAATACGGCCTATGAGGGAAGTGGAAAGCGGTGACCATCGGGATAATGCCTGCTTTGTCTGATTCAACAGAGAGACAAAATTTTCTTGATATAAATCTTTATACCTCCTCGTAACTGTAACACCCAGGTAAGAGAATTTTATCTTCTCAATTTTAAAAGGCCATTTACTAAAGTCAAGAGTCTGCGCCAGGGTATTAACAGGGAAAATTACACTTTTACTCAGGTTTAATTTGTAACCAGAATTTATTCCAAATTCCTCAAGTAGTGATAAAACGGAAGGCAGCGTGTCAGTCGGATGAGAAATGAAAAGTAAAAGGTCATCAGCATAAAGGGAGACCTTGTGCTCCATATCGCCTCTCCAGATTCCTGAAATTGTGTCACAGGACCGCAAAGCAGTGGCAAGAGGTTCAATTGCCAGGTCAAAGAGCAAAGGGCTCAGTGGGCATCCCTGGCGAGTTCCTCGATGTAGACTGAATGGTTTCGATATCTGAGAGTTGGTCCGAATGGTTGCGGTGGGATGTGAATAAATTAATTGCACCCATGTAATGAAATTGGGGCCAAAACCAAATTTGTCAAGAACATTAAACAAGTAGTCCCATTCAACCCGATCAAATGCTTTCTCCGCATCAAGGGAAATAACACACTCAGGAACAGTATCCGAAGGAGAATAAATAATGTCCAAAAGGCGTCTGATATTAAAAAAGGAGTGCCTGCCTTTAATGAATCCAGTCTGGTCTTTTGATATGATGAAAGGAAGGATCTTTTCCAACCTTTGAGCAAGAACTTTGGCTAAAATTTTGGCATCTGTATTTAAAAGGGAGATTGGTCGATAAGAGGAACAGTGAGTTGGGTCTTTTCCTTTCTTTGCAATGAGGGTAATGCAGGCCTCTAAGAAAGATTTTGGAAGGGATCCTTGGTCAAACGACTCTAAGAGAACCGAGTGTAGGAGTGGGGAAAGTAATGGAGAAAATTTCTTAAAAAATTCAGCAGGGAAGCCGTCAGGACCCGGACATTTGCCAGACTGCATTACCGATACAGCTGACACAATTTCTGTCAGGGATATTGGGATCTCCAGTGCATCTTTCAGGTTGGGTGTGAGTTTTGGCATATTGGTCTTTTCGAAAAACTGAGAAGATAAATTCTTGTTGGTTTGGGATTCTGAAGTATATAAATGGGAATAAAAGTCCTTAAAGCTCCACTGACATGTTCTTTTAACTTTTCAAAAAATGGCACAACATATATAAATATTAAGATAGACCTCTGACCGTTTTTGCTAAAATAATGTTCAATGAATGAAATTTCCTCTCAAAATATTTTAAATTTAGCGCCGTTTTTTTAGACCGTAAATCCGGATTTTCCGGTCACGTGTCAGCATTACCGATTTGACGTCACGTCCGATACTGAACTCTGCTCAAACCGTACATTGAATGGACAAAAATATAAACGCATCCGTCGAATTTAGCCAATTAAAACTACATTTTAGCGATTTGACTTCAGTTTGGGGAAAAAAAAAGTTATTTTGAGTGATGCACAACGAACAGAAAGGTTTATATTCTCCGTATTGCTTTTTTTTTTCAAGGGAGGTTTCACATTGAGCACCAGATGGCAGCAGAGCTATCGTGATAACTCTTACAGAAGCAACACGGAGAATATAAACCTTTCTGTTCGTTGTGCATCACTCAAAATAACTTTTTTTTTCCCCAAACTGAAGTCAAATCGCTAAAATGTAGTTTTAATTGGCTAAATTCGACGGATGCGTTTATATTTTTGTCCATTCAATGTACGGTTTGAGCAGAGTTCAGTATCGGACGTGACGTCAGATCGGTAATGCTGACACGTGACCGGAAAATCCGGATTTGCGGTCTAAAAAAACGGCGCTAAATTTAAAATATTTTGAGAGGAAATTTCATTCATTGAACATTATTTTAGCAAAAACGGTCAGAGGTCTATCTTAATATTTATATATGTTGTGCCATCTTTTGAAAAGTTAAAAGAACATGTCAGTGGAGCTTTAAATGCTCTGTTAATTTGTAAATGATCTAGAGTTATGGTGTCGTTCTTTAATTGGATCTTAGGGATGATTTGTTTAGCCATGGCACCCTTCAACTGATTTGCCAGTAGTTTTCCTGACTTTTCTCCATGTATGTAAAATGATTTACTTTTCAAAAGTGATTGTTCTATTGAGTATGTAGACAATAAATCAAACTTAGTTTTGAGTTCTACTTTTTTTTTGTACAGATTAGGGCATTTGTTTTGAGCATATTGTTGATCAATTTCTTTTATCTGCTGGGCTAAATCAGTTCTTTCTTTTTGAGATTTTTGCCTCAGCCGGGCGGTATATGAAATGATTTGTCCCCTAAGATAGGCCTTAAGGGTATCCCAAACGGTTGACAGTGGGATCCCAGGAGTTCTGTTTATGGATAGAAAGAAGGTTATTTCTTTTTCTATAAATGTAACAAAATCATTGTTTGACAGTAACGTTGAATTGAATCTCCACTGTCTACTCCTTATAGGAATGTCAGGGAGGGACAGAGACAGAGTGACAGGTGCATGGTCTGAGATGACAATACTGTGGTAGTCACAGCCACGGACAGAGGGAAGAAGTTTGTTGTCCATGAAAAAGTAATCGATCCTCGAGTATGAGTGATGAACATGAGAAAAAAAAGAATATTCTCTCTCAGCTGGGTGTAAAAAACGCCATACATCGCACAGGCCATACTTAGATAGAAAGGCACGAATAGTGTGGGACGACCTGCTGGCTGTGGCAGGGTTTGTAGAGGATCTGTCCAAAACTGGATCCAACCAGCAATTCAAGTCACCACTGAGTATCAATGAGTATGTGTTTAGGTCCGGGAGCAGTGAAAATAATTTCTCAAAGAAACCAACATCATCCGTATTTGGGGCATAAACGTTAACTAGCACTACTGGTGTGTTGTACAATTTACCGGAAACAATCACAAAACGACCATATTTATCTGAGTTAACTTGAAAAGGTTCAAATGAAATGTCTTGACTGATGAGGATCGAGACGCCCCGAGCCTTTGCTCGAAAGGAGGAATGGAAACTCTGCCCGTGCCATGTTTGCAGTAATCGTTTGCTATCGTCACTTCTAATGTGAGTCTCCTGCAGGAAAGCAATGCCTGTATTTAACTGTTTTAAATGAGAGAGCACCTTCCTTCTCTTGACGGGGTGGTTCAAACCTTTGACGTTCCAGCTTGACAACACCAACTGACCACTCATATTACTAATAATTTGTATAAGAAAGGTAGGTAATACAGTCTAATGTGTTGATGGCTGTGCAGTTCTTGGCAAAGTGAAAGAAAATATAAATTAATGGCAGTGATGGACCCCCCACCCCCTCCCCTTCCCACCCTGGACAGCTGCAAAAAATAAAAGCAGCAAGTTCCATGAAAAAAAATACGGCTCCTGTCTAATTTTTAAACTAGTGCTCCAGTATCATAAAAGGAAAAAAAAATGTATAAGCACCTCACAAAATAGTTTTAAAGTATGCAAGGCCAAAAATTTATACACATAGATGTATGTGTAATCACGCACACACATAAAACAAAGTTAAATTAATCCTAATCTTAAATTAAATCTTTAATCAATTTAAGATTAATTCAAGATTTAATTTAAGATATTCAACAGGTAAACAAGAAGAGGAAAAATGTTAATAGTTCAAAAGAATATATTGAAAACATTATATATTTCACACATTTTTATACATGAATACTTCAATTATTTATGTGCCTAAATACAAAACCAAAAGCCGCACTCTTTTAAGGCACTGAAAACTAAATAGTCTCAGATAATCAGAGTATGGGCAGAGTCCTGCTCATCTGTTCGTCACCTCATGTAAACAAAAGTTTAGTGTAAACATAAACAAAGCCAGTGCGGAAACAGTGTGTTGCTCATCAGTCAAAAGAAAAGTTAAATATTACTTGCATTGTGAAGCCTCAGGTAAGGTGTCCATGAACTTCTGCACCTCCTCCACAGAGCCCAGCCACCTTCTGTGTCCATCAGGTAAAGTCACACGGAGTCGAGCAGGAAAAAGCAGAGCAGGTTTTAAACCCAGATAACACAGCGCAGCCATCACATCCTTATATTCCACACGCTGGTTAAGGACTTCAGGGGTGTAATCCTCTACGATCCGCACCGGTATTCCCCGGTATTCAAGTTTGCCTCTGCATCGAGCCTCCCAAATGAGGAGCTCCTTCACCTGGATCCGGTGCAGTCGCAGGATAACCGGGCGCGGCCGCTGGTCCGAGGCGGGTTTTGGGGCGAAGGTTCAATGAGCCCGGTCCAGTTCAGGTAATAATAATAATAATAATAAATTCAATTTATACCGCACTTTTCATTAATAAAAATCTCAAAGTGCTACAACAATAAAAACAAGTGATAAAATCAAATAAAATCAATAATGGTATTAACTAAGATTAAAAACAGAATCCTGTGGAGGCAGAATAGGCCTGCTTAAAAAATAAATAAATAAATAAATAAAACAAGTGATAAAATCAAGTAAAATCAATAATACTATCAACCAAGATCAAAGATAAAATCATGCGGGGGCAGAATAGGCTTGCTTAAAAAGAAAAGTCTTTAAACCGCTTTTAAAGTCAACCAGTGACTGTGGAGCTCTCAGGCAGTCAGGAAGGGAGTTCCATAGGCGGGGGGCAGCCACACAGAATGCCCTGTCTCCCATGGTCCTTAATTTGGTTCGTGGAATGTGAAGTAGATTACTGTTCTGTGATCGTAGAGACCGGGTGGATGAATATGGTGCAAGAATGTCCTTTAGATAGTCAGGTGAAGTTCCATGTAAGCATTGATGTGTAATGAGAGCAGTTTTGTATTGAATTCTGTAGGTGACAGGAAGCCAATGGAGGTTATGAAGAATGGGTGTAATATGTTCAAATTTACGTCCAGTGTTAGCGCGGGTTAGCTAGCTAGCTAGCCCGCGCTAACACATGCGTTCCGCTCCGGTCCGACCTCCGCAGCAAATACGCACTCATTTTAATCAATGAGACTGTTACTGGCTCCGCACGGCGACTGTGTAGCTAGCTCGGACGGTAGCTTGCAGTCCGAGCTAGCTATCTCGAAAAAATCGCCTCGAAATGTACAGCTCGAAAATATCGGCACAGCTAGTAAGCCGTTGGTAAATTCTGCTGTTGACTGTACGCCCCAAAATAATCGTTCAAAGTTTGTCACGGGTTTATTAACTAATGTGATTTACAAAACTTTACTTACTGTTGTTGCTGAGCCCGCGCAAAGACGATTACGAATTACTTCACGCATGCGCACACCGTTCTTCTTCTTCTTCATGGGGTTTAATGGCGGTTGGCAAAACACTTTAGGTGTGCATTACCGCCACCACTGGTATGGAGTGTGGTTCTTCATGGGATAATTCTATGTGTACGCCTGATTAAACTATATGTATTTCAAATTCTATTAAACAACTTTGTTTTCTTAAAATATCTAATTATAATTTGGATATGTTTACTCTCTAAGTTATGTTGTAGTGCAGCTATTATGTTAAACTTTTCTTTTATCTCTTCAAATTCTCTCTTCATATATTCACGGTCTTGATCATAGTTTTGACATTCCTGTAGAACATGTTGCAATGTTTCATCTTGTCCACAGTGCTCACATTTGCCTGTATTGTGTTTCTTTATTTGAAATAATGAATAATTAAGTCCTGTGTGTTCAAATCTTAGTCTTGTTATTAATCTTTCCTCTTTTCTGCTCCTTCTTCCAGTTCGTGTTTCACCTACTGTCATTTTGATCCCATAAAACCATCTTCCTTTACTTTCTTCATCCCATCTTTTCTGCCATTCTTTCTTCAGTCTTTGTTTAATGATACTTTTTGCCTCTGATTTACTTGTTTTTACTGTGAAGTTGATCTGAGTTTGAGTTGCCTTCTTTGCCATCTTATCTGCTGTCTCATTTCCTTTTATCCCAATGTGTGCTGGTACCCATAAAAATGTTATTGTTAATCCCATTCTTTGTGTACTAAATAACTAATAACTAAGGAGTGCCAGTGCCAAGGAGTGCGAAGGAGTGCCAAGGTGTGGGAAGGTGTGGGAAGTGTGGGAAGGAGTGCAAAGGTGTGGGAAGATGTGGGAAGGAGTGCGAAGGATCCCTTTTTTACTATATTTTTTCCCCTTGTCCCAAACGTAGAAAAATATGTTTATAGTAAATGGAGCTTATTTATGTAGCGTTTTCCAGCCCCCTATGAGGGGCCCCAAAGCTCTTTACAATACCAACCATCCACCCATTCATACACACATTCATACACCGGTAGCGGCAGACCCATGCAAGGCGCCATCCAGTCCTACCGGGAGCAACTCGGGGTTAAGTGTCTTGCCCGGGGACACAACGACACATGGGGAACCAGGATTCGAACCTCCAACCTTCCGATTGGGGACGACTGCCATTACCACTACGCCACGGCCGCCCCACGGCCGCTTAATCTGTCCTAACCACATTTATTTTATTAAAATCAATTATATGTTAAATTATATGTTAAAATAAATATGTGAAATGAACCTGCATTATTTGTCTATTTAATATAAACTGCACAGTAGGTATGTTTATGTAGTATTCAGCCTTGGAAAAAAATACAATGTAGAAAATGTTAATGAACTATTGGTTTAAAGAAATTGTATTAGGACAATGGAGTCTGTTCAAAGTTAAACAGAACCTGTATAAAAAATAGAATGATTAATACTTTGAGTGGGCATGCTGATCAAAGAAACAGATTTGTCTTAATTCAAGTTAGTTTGTTATCTTGAAACAAGATTTTTCACATTTTACAAACCTCACGACAACTGCAAATGTTAATGAAATGTCAAAAAAGCTTGTTTCAAATAAGAAATGACTCAAAACAAGATATTTTCAAGACTTTTTGCCTTATCAAGATTTTCAAGATGCATTGTCTCAAAACAAGTTGTTATGTCTTACTTAGAAATATGTTTTTGACTTATATTAAGTGTGATAAGAGGTTTTGACTTGAAATTAGAAAATTTGACTTGGTAAGATTTTACGTTTTTGCAGTGTGGGGAACCAGGATTCGAACCTCCAACCTTCCGATTGGGGATGACTGCCATTACCACTACGCCACGGCTGCCCCACGGCCGCTTAATCTGTCCTAACCACATATTTATTTTATTAAAATCAATTATATGTTAAATTATATGTTAAAATAAATATGTGAAATGAACCTGCATTATTTGTCTATTTAATATAAACTGCACAGTAGGTATGTTTATGTAGTATTCAGCCTTGGAAAAAAATACAATGTAGAAAATGTTAATGAACTATTGGTTTAAAGAAATTGTATTAGGACAATGGAGTCTGTTCAAAGTTAAACAGAACCTGTATAAAAAATAGAATGATTAATACTTTGAGTGGGCATGCTGATCAAAGAAACAGATTTGTCTTAATTCAAGTTAGTTTGTTATCTTGAAACAAGATTTTTCACATTTTACAAACCTCACGACAACTGCAAATGTTAATGAAATGTCAAAAAAGCTTGTTTCAAATAAGAAATGACTCAAAACAAGATATTTTCAAGACTTTTTGCCTTATCAAGATTTTCAAGATGCATTGTCTCAAAACAAGTTGTTATGTCTTACTTAGAAATATGTTTTTGACTTATATTAAGTGTGATAAGAGGTTTTGACTTGAAATTAGAAAATTTGACTTGGTAAGATTTTACGTTTTTGCAATGTATAGTGGGAATAAACAGCAGCACGAACATGAGTTTGTATGAGCAGATGGTCACAGATGAACACAGATAAACACAGCAACAAGAAAAATATAGTAGCTGAAATAGCAGAAAAAGCTGAAACTTGCTAGCCTGGTTAAAACCAGACTTTTGTCCTTCACTTCGCTTTGTACTAGGGTCTGGCATTTCTCTCATAGACAACGATTTCTCCGGTCGATTTTTGACCGGACCAATCAGAGAACAGAAGGCGGAGTTTGTTAAAATGGCTGCCGCCACGAAGGAATTTTCATGAAAACAAGGTAAAAACTATTATTTCTTTGCTGAAAAATATATTTCTTAGCTGACGTTATATCAGAAGTGTTCCTGAGCAATCAGAGAACAGAAGGCGGAGTTTTGAACGACGTCGACTGACGTCGTCAGTTAAAATGGCTGCCGCCACGAAGGAATTTTCATGAAAACAAGGTAAAAACTATTATTTCTTTGCTGAGAAAAAATATATTTCTTAGCTGACGTTATATCAGAAGTGTTCCTGAGCTTAACAGTTCCTAAATCAATTCACGAAATGGTCAAATCTGCTGGATTTAAATTGTTTCGGTTTGACATTTTCCAAACAGCCTTGGGTGCGCTACGAAAATAAATGATAAAAAATCGAATTTTATCTCAAATGTTTCATCTAGGCCAACAGTCAGTAAATTAGAGCCATATAATTACACACTGGTAGCAGAAAAAATATCCACCGAGTGGTTTCTGAGCTATTTATCTGATAGCCTGGACCTCGCCAGGCTAAACTAACAAAACTCTGCCTTCTGTTCTCTGATTGGTCCGGTCAAAAATCGACCGGAGAAATCGTTGTTTATGGGAGAAATGCCAGACCCTAGTACAAAGCGAAGTGAAGGACAAGGGTCTGGTTTTAACCAGGCTATAAACTTGCAGAAATAAGCTGAAAGGAGCATAACAAGCTGAAATTAGCAGAAAGAAGTTAGAAAAAGCACAAACGTACGGTAGTTAGCTGAAAGAATCTGAAAAGAGCACAAAACAGCTGAAAAAACAGCTGAAATTAGCTGAAAGTAGCTGAAAAAAGTTTAACTTTGTACAAGGAGGCTGAAAGAAACTGAACCAGAATGTGGAAGGAGCAGTAAAAGGTTGTAAACAGATATAAAGATTTGAAGGATGTAAAATGAGCTCAATTAATTTTCTATGAGGAAAAAAATGGCAGAAAAGGCTAAATATTTCAAAAAGCTAAAGTTGCACCATAGCAAAAGTCATAGCAGGATTGTCCTGAATGAGATGAATGATTTCATGTGATTTGTTTAAATACCTTGAAAACTGTGGGATGAGAAAAATACAGAAAACTATTTGGAAGAAAAATCACAATAGTGTGACCGCTTCATAAACATTCACACTATTGCTGAGTCTTTAAATATCAGTTGTCCAAACGGTCTCACCTCAAAGTTGGTAACTTTGTCACGTTGTTCTGAGTTAACTTTTTTTTAATTAAGCTTTATTTTGGTAACTGTGCTGATACATTTATTTTTGCTTGCTTTAAGTGATTGTAAAAGTGAGACTTCAGTTCTAAAAGGAGTTTGTGGGTGTTAAAACGATAAATTCAATAAATTGCCTAAAACATTTGAACAAAATGAAGACTGAGGTGTCTAGAAGAAGCATGGTGCTTCGGGTCTCAATGGACGTAATGTGTCATCCCACGTTCAATAAACGCAGCAGATGATCAGCTTGGAAAGCATGACAGGATCACAGCCGCATTAAATAACCCTATTCATTATTTTATTTTAATATTAATCAGATCTTTCTTTCATTTTCTTGATTTTTGTAGACCCCATTTTTTTTTCAAAATGCACAAAAAAAAAATGCCACACGTCTTGTCAAAGCTCCCTCGTTATCTTAAACAGGCCAGGCGTTTGTCTTGGTCTCTATTGTTTGGGCTTCATGCAGAAAATCAAAAGGAGCTCGTTCATCACATGCTCATTGAAAACGAGCACATTTGTGTGAACGTTTGTGAGGAATTTTCATTGAAGCATAGGAGAAAGATTTATCAAATCTGCACGCACTATATACTACATTCCCAGCCTTAGCTTGCTGAAAAGGCATTATTCTGTCTACTAATCCTCCCTGTACATCTGACATGTACAAATCAGAACCACATTCATGGATGCAAGCTAATATTTCACGAGTATCACACACGCTTTCTCACACTTAAAAAAAATACTTGCCGTGGTTTCTGTTTTCCGTCAGAAACAACCAGTGATGGATAGGACCTTTCCCTTTTTAAACAGAGAGAAAACATATGCCCCCCCGGGACCCTTGTGTGGAAGTACTTTGAAGCGTCCACATTTAATTCTTCTGTATGATAAATGAGAGCAGAGCTGCAGTTGTAGCCCGTGAGGAAAAGCTCTGCTTGCTCAACAAGGGGAGCAGTAACAAATGTAACAATAGCTGATAAGCTGAATGTGTCTCTTGTTCGTGCTTGTTGCTCTGCTCCCTGCAGACCCCCACAGCCAGATAACAAATCCATCCTATCAATCAAACCCATCAATGGCTGGCTGCAGATTAGAGACAGTGATTTTGGGGCTGATTGGAAGGGAAATGCTGATTACGCCTCACTCTCTCTGACTTGATTACACTTTGCCTGTGCATTGTCAAGCTCGGCTGCTGAGCTGTAATCACTGAAAGCGTAAGAGCAGATGTTGTGGCTCCTGATTAGGCGAGACACCTACACGATCACACTACTAGCTGGCAAAGCCATGACCACTGCTCGTTTGCTTGGTCTTGAAAAAGGATCCATCCTTTATCTTTTGCTTATTCTGAAGTTGGGTCGCGGGAGCAGCAGCTTGAGCAAAGAGGTCCAGACATCTCTGTCCACAGCCGCCTCTTCCAGCTCTTCTGGGAAGACTCCAAGGTGTTTGCCAGGTCAACCGAGAGACTGATGCCGGGTACCCACCAAACGCGTTTCGGGCAGCGGAAGCGGTTGGTTTACATTGAAAGTCTATGTTGAGACGTGGCGAGGCGCGGCCAATCGTGAAGCGGTGCATTTTTTAGCATTTCAAGCAACGCGGCAGCGCGTAGCAGTTCTTTTCCGCGCACGCGACGCGTCCGAAGCAGCCGACGCGTCGAGCAGCCAAAGTTTAAATATTTGAACTTTCGACGCTCAACGCGTCACAGCAACCAATCGGGAGAGACTCTGCTATGTGATGACGTAACGACGACGGGACTTTTTTTGGAGTTTTTAAACTTACCCCAACGAGCCTCCATGAAGAAACCAGCCTCCGGTAAGAAACTTGGCATTTTTACAGTTGCCGCTGTCTGCTCGAGCGTACGAATCACCCAAAACATAAAAAAAATGTTTTAATCTCAACAACGACTTTCGGAGCTGCAGTTCGTCTCGTAGAAAACCCACTCAAGTAGTAACGAGGCTCACGTACAGCTGATTTCATCTGCCCGGTGTACAAGAAACAAAACAAACCGACCGGAAAAGGAGCCAGACGCTCCTCCCACTGCGTGTCATCAGACGCGTCTTCAGTGTGAACAGCTTCTGGTGACAAGCGGCCAAAAGGGTGCGGCAAGAGCGTTTTGACGCGTTTGGTGGGAACCCGGCAATAGTCTCTCCAGCATGTCCTGGGTCTTCCCCGGGATCTCCTCGGGCATGCCCAAAGCACCTCCTGATGGAGATCCCCAGTAAGCATCCTTCCCAGATGTCTGAACCACCTCATCGGGCTCCTCTGGATGTGGAGAAGCAGCGATTCTACTCAGAGTCTCTGCTGGATAGCTGAAACTAATTTCAACCGCCTGTATCCATGATCTCATTCTTTCGGTCACTATCCAAAGTTTGTCTTCAGAGGTGAGTGTAGGAAGGTAGATCACCGGTTAACAGAGAGCTTTGCTATACAGCCCAGCTCCCTCTTCACCACAACGGACCGGCACAGAGTCCGCGATACTGCAGATGCTGCACCAATTCGTCTGTCATTCTCAAGCTCCATTCTTCTCTCACTCATGAACAAAGTCCCGAGATACTTGAACTCCTTCGCTTGAGGCATAACCTCACCCTCAACCTGAAGAGAGCAATACACCATTTTCCGACTGAGTAAAAGAATAATACAGTAGCCCCTCCTTTATCGAAGGGGAATCTGGACCCTGAAGTCACAAACCACAAAGTAGGAATAGTAGTACTAGTAGTAAGTAGTAGTTTATTTTTAATATATATATAATAAAGGCATTTTAAATCCTTCCCACACACTTGCAATGTTCTAAACAATGTTTCTAAACTCCAAAACTATAAAAGAGCACAGAATGTGATGATTTCCGCTCCCTGCCTCCGCTGCTCTTTGCCACCTGCAAGCGCTCTTGGCCATGCCCACTTCTCCGTGCTGCACAGAGAATAGTTGATCAGTCGCAACAGGAAGTTTATCCTGCTGTATGGGCTGTACAAAGGTGCAGGAGGTAGTAAATAATTTAAAAATAATTTATTTTAAATAAAAATCCCACACCGATTGTGCGGCTCATTCATCAGTCAGCCACTTGTGTGTCATGTCCAATCTTATTTTGAAAAACCACGATAGAGCGAGTCTGCGACAAACGAACCGCGAAGTAGCGAGGGACTACTGTACCTCAAAATGTCACAGATTTCATGCTCAAAAAACATGAAACTGTTTTATTTTACAATTTACGTTGTGTTCGTTGACTCTTACCACCCCACCACTCTGGTCTGTGTCCATCACAGTGGCAAAGGGTCTTGTATTGACACCCACACCCTGCCACACACCCACACACACATTAACACACACAGCCATTCTGAACAGAGTCCTAATCTGATCATTATTTAGCTGTCTCACCTTCTAAACTACAAAGTAGAACAGACTGCCTCATCCGCTTTCACGTTAGCTTCTTCAAACATTAAGTTGCTCTATCCCTCTGCTCCGTCTTCCCACCAGACATCACCGTCTGTTTATTTTCTTCACTTACTGCAGCCATGCAGGCAGGGTTGTGTTTTGTCACTTTGAGTGCACGGTAGTTTGCCAAGCAGAGTACAACAAAAACTGCCGGAATTGTTTCACAAGCAGACAGTTAAAGACATCCATTCACCGCCACATTTTACCTACCAGTACTTTCCAGCTAGTTTAAATTGACTTTGGCAAATTGATTGGCATCACACGCTTTCTTGTTTTAGAAGCATCATTTTTGATGGGATGTCAGTGGGATTACATTAATGAACATACTCTTTGTTCCTTGTGTAAACAAGAGATCCACGGGGAAAAAAAACGTAATTAGCCCTGATGCATGCTCAATAATCCAGGTAGAAAAATCTAAAAAAGCTAAATCTGGTCCTCTGGACATTCAAAAAAAAAAAAAAACTTAATTAGCTTTACTTTTCTGTTGTCTGGAAAAAAGAGAGAATGTGTATATGAAAAAAGCCCTGCAGAAAAACATTATTAGGAATTTTCAGTTTGTTTCTTTGTTCCATGTTGACTTCAGTGATGTGAGTTGCAAGCTTTATTTTCTTTTTCTTTTTTTCCCTGTATGACAAAAACTTAATAAAACCACATCTCAGTTGTAACATTCCTTCCACTTCTTTATCACATTAATAGAAGCCAAACTAAACAAACACTGTCTACAGGGTTCACTTTTCAATTATTCCGTCTAATGTTCGTTACTCCAACATCACCTTCCTGCATTTAATCCTTAACACTATATTAAATTCCATTGGCATGGCCAAATATCTAAATAAGCGTCTTTTCATGTCAGCGTGTATGTGTGTTTGCATGTTTTCATGTGAAAGCAGAGATTCACATTTAACTCGTGGCTCTGTATGCTGCGCTTCCGAACTATCTTTGAAGCCACAAAATTGTTTCATCCTGCATGTGTTAGGTATCGTTTCAATTGACACCATGCTCTGCTACTAGAGCTTTGAATTGAGCATGCTTGCATGCTTGTTAGATGGAAACAGCTGTCATGGGAGATTGCAAGAGTGACTCACTCCTCTTTCCTTCGCTTATCGTTTGCCATTTTTCCAGCCCTGCTTCTTTCATTATGACCTCAGAGAAAGTCTAAATATTATTTTCTCTTTTTTTTTCTCTCTTCCCTGTTTTGTGTGTGGTATTCATAGTGATTGCATGCAACATGGTGACAAATTTTCTAAAATATTTTTGCCCACAGGTGCGCTTTGCACATGTGGCACAGTCAAAAACAAGTTTGTATTAGTATGAATAAATTATTAGGGTGTCTCATGTGCAATGAGCTTATGAGTGTCTGAGTTTTGGAGCTTCGGTCAAGGAATTCCATCTGAAATAAAGAGTTCTTGCCACAGAACCTTTAGTTTGGCTTTAGCTGATTAAAATACATATTTTTTTTAACATGTCCAGGAGTTACTTACATTGAGTTTAATTTATTCAACAGGAAAGAAAAAATATTTTTGAATGTCATCTTGAAGAGTCAAGCAAAGAGTATAAAAAAATTCACAAGTTCTTAATGAGCTAAATTTGGTAATAAACTGTGACTGTTGATTCTGAGAGTTTGACAGGTAGTAGAAATATATTTTTTAAACATAAATAATTGAAATTTTCCAGTAATTACACATTAAGTTTAATATTAGTGTGAAACTTTCCTTTGGTCTGAACCCTTCATTCATATACTGTATATCAGCACTGCAATGTTTCAAAATGGAAATTGTCACTATACTTGGTAATATACTACTTGATACTCTGTACTAAAAACTTTACTATGACCACTTGGTATCATCACTTTAACAAACAATCATCACTTGGTATTGTACTACTTGGTACTTGCTACTTGCTACTTATACACTACATATCCCTACTGGGTATCATCATTATACCAAACAATCATCACTATACTTTGTACTTACTACTATATTACTGCACATCACTACTTGGTATCATCACTATATCAAACAATCATCACTATACTTGGTTCTTACTACTATAATACTACACATCATTACTTGGTATCATCATTATGCCAAACAATCATCAATATACTTGGTACTTACTACTATACTACTACACATCATTACTTGGTATCATCACTATGCCAAACAATCATCACTATACCAAACAATCATCTCTATACTTGGTACTTACTACTATACTACACATCATTACTTGGTATCATCACTATACCAAACAATCATTGCTATACTTGGTTCTTACTATTATACTACATCCTTACTTGGTATCATCACTATGCCAAACAATCATCACTATACCAAATAATCATCTCTATACTTGGTACTTACTACTATACTACACATCATTACTTGGTATCATCACTATACCAAACAATCATCTCTATACTTGGTACTTACTACTATACTACACATCATTACTTGGTATCATCACTATGCCAAACAATCATCACTATACCAAACAATCATCTCTATACTTGGTACTTACTAATATACTATACATCATTACTTGGTATCATCAATATACCAAACAATCATCGATATACTTGGTACTTACTACTATACTACTACACATAATTACTTGGTATCATCACTATACCAAACAATCATCGATATACTTGGTTCTTACTACTATACTACTGCACATCATTACTTGGTATCATCACTATACCAAACAATCATCGATATACTTGGTACTTACTACTATACTACTACACATCATTACTTGGTATCATCACTATACCAAACAATCATCGATATACTTGGTACTTACTACTATACTACTACACATCACTACTTGGTATCATCACTATACCAAACAATCATCACTATACCAAACAATCATCTCTATACTTGGTACTTACTACTATACTATCACACATCACTACTTGGTGTCATCACTACTGTATACCAAACAATCATCTCTATACCAAACAATCATCTCTATACTTGGTACTTACTACTATAATACGACACATAACTACTTGGTATCATCACTATACCAAACAATCATCTCTATACTTGATACTTACTACTTTACTATCACACGTCACTACTTGGTATCATCACTATACCAAACAATCATCACTATACCAAACAATCATCTCTATACTTGATACTTACTACTTTACTATCACACGTCACTACTTGGTATCATCACTATACCAAACAATCATCACTATACTGTACTTGGTACTTACTACTATACTACTACATATCACTACAGAACTTGGTATCATCACTATAACAAACTATCATCATTATACTTGGTACTTACTGTTATACTAATACATACTATTACACATCACTACTTGGTATCATCACTATACCAAACAATCATCACTATACTTGGTACTTACTACTATACTACTACAAATCACTACTTGGTATCATCACTATATCAAACAATCATCACATCACTTCAGTTTATGTTTCAACTTTCCATCAAAAACACACCTGCCAACTCTTCAAGTTGTAAATATTTTTCAAATTATTATGTAATTACCTATTTTTTTGCTATAATGACACTACAATAAGGCCCAAAGAAACATTTGATTTGATTTAGTCTGATTGAAGTGACACTGTCATTAGGGTAGCAGCGGATTATGCTGGGGGTGGAACACTGTGCATATTTAATGCTTGATGTTGAGACAGTTACCTGTACACATTTTGTTGGATCAAAAGGTGAACATTCATAAATATTTTTAAAGGTATTGTCAGACATCTCATAATGTCAGTGAGGTAGTCACATACACCCACATTCAACTGAACGTTTTTTTTTGTTTTTTCCAACTGGAAAGGTCGGCTCGTTGCTGCAAACCACATTTGATCTAGCCCAAAGCATGAACAGTACACAGGGAGCAACACTGAAACAACAATCAAACACAAACCCTCTTTCCTCCGTTTGTCACTTTCACGCTGCGCCTGTTCCTTGTGCATCACCTCCGTTACTTTAACCCTAACCATTTGCAGCAATAAATGACTCACATAGCCCTGGCAAACATATCTAATATAGTAGGCTAAACAAGTAGTCTCATGTTTGTGTTTGTGTATTCGTATCCACACATGTCCCCTAACAGCTAGCACAAAATCAAATCCAGGTACGGTAATATTTATTTCAAATGGCAACCTGCTGTTTGTATGTCCGTGTCTCCTGTACCTGTCAGGGGCCTCTGAATGTGCTGTTTAATGAGCAGGGGCTTTTCTCACACTCACTCTTTGTCTTGTGTGCTTCTGTTGCTGTGTGTCTGCGGTTGTAGCGCTGACCATAAGAGACATGCGGCTCTGAGTCCCAGGGCTAATTGCTGCTACCGGGCTGATAGTCTTTCTGTGCTACATTCTCATTGACTCCCTGGACTCCAGGGGGATTCCTGCAGGCACCCAAAGACAAACAAACTTGGGCGGACAATCAATAACGGACGCGAGAGTTACAGCTCAGCACAGCTGCTGATTAAGATTCGCTGGGAATGTGTGAGTGTTTCTGTGTTATGTAAAAGCGTAAAAATGGAAAAGGCTCCCAATTGCCCTTCCTCTGTCTGCTTGTCGGTGCTAACAGGATCCAGTCTGTCCCCGAGTGCTTGTTTTAGTGTTATTTTAAACAGCAACATCAGAGTTCAGAGTCATTCTCATAAGAATACATGAATGCCTTGGAGTAATTATTTCCCCAACATTTCATGTTCTCAACATGCTACAAGAGGTTTGGTCGTTACCTGAATATGAATCATAAACGTATTTTTAAAATTTTTTTTTTCTTTTTCTGTGAAATAAACTGATCTACTGATATTTATTTTTATGTTTGCATAATTTAAGTTGTAAAAATATGCCTCCTATTTCAGAAATGCCATTATTAGAAAAACTAAATTTACAGTAATCACCAAAGACCCATAAAACATAATTGTATTGATTGCAAGATTCACCCCTTTTCATGAGACTAACAAGTTGTGTCAACAGTACAACAATGAGGAATTTTATGAACTCTTATGGAGAATCCAAAGTATTTCAGGAGCAAAAGAAACATTTAAAATGCAAAAGACCTGATCTAACAAGTGAAAATGTGAAGCCAAAAAGGAAAAGAACATAATGTCTCAAGTAAAATATGAAATAAGGCAAATGTCTAACAGAGTTTGAGTAAAATGTGTTGGCTAATATTCCATCCATCATTATCTTTAACCGCTTCTTCCTTTTTGGGTCGTGGAGGTCACTGGTGCACATGTCCAGCAGTCACTGTGTTAGAGGCGGGGGACACCCTCGACAGGTCTCCAGTCCATCACAGGGACACATAGAGACAAACGAAACAAACAACCATTCACTCTCTCACTCACACCTAGAGACAATTTAGAGTTACTAATTACATACACTAGTTACATGCATGTTTTTGGTCTGTGGGAGGAAACTGGAGTACCTGGAGAAAACTCACGCATGCATGGGGAGAACATGCAAACTCCACCCAGAAAGGCACCTGGACCTGGATTTGAACCAGGGTAACCTGCTCGCTATAAACTGGCCACAACTATATTTTCTAGTTTTTCTTCACAGCTTCCTTTCATTCAGAATTGAAAAAGACTTCTGGACAGAAGTTGAAACGTTTTCTGCAACAAATAAAGTCCAGTTGATTCTGTATTGAACGCCTTTTTTGATTTTATCATGTCCTGGACGACTGAGAATCTTCACCAGCACTTACAAGTGCAGTTTTCCTCAAATGATTGGGATTGCCAGTGGGGTGGAAGACTTATCTATGCTGGCCATTGGTCACCCCCTGGCTCCGCCATTGCTCATGGTCGTGGATGAAATTGCTCCCTCCACCCACCTGGATTTGTTACTCTGTGCCACCTTGGTCAAGAAAAAAATAAAATTAAAATAAAAACTACCTATTTTCTTATACACGTTGTAACTCCTAGTCCTAACCACTTGAATATCTTCCACCAAAAAACGTTGTTTGCTTGCATTACTTGTTTAATTCCATTCCATTAACACACATCTCAATAACAACAAACATTCTTTTTTTTTCCATTTATAGATGGCCTCCCTTCTCACCTTATAGCCATCCTCTCACTCCAATATGTATTTTTTATAGAGAGAAAGAAAATAGAAAGTAAGACAACAAAACAACAATTATCCACAAAAAGAGCACAAGGCAAACACACCCAACCTCCGTCCTCAATCCTGCAAAGCACATGACAGAACACAGCAACGAAACATACATGCATAAAGACTAATAATATTCATGACCTTGCAGTAGATTTCTATAAATACACATACCCATACCTACAAATATATATACAGTATACATACATATACATTTATATTCATTCATATACCCATCTACATATCTGCATATATCTACATACAGTATACAACAAACATTCATCATTCA
This sequence comes from Garcialebias charrua, assembly GCA_038048925.1. Taxonomy (NCBI): domain Eukaryota; kingdom Metazoa; phylum Chordata; class Actinopteri; order Cyprinodontiformes; family Rivulidae; genus Garcialebias; species Garcialebias charrua. Next base: position 5,015 of record JBBPBX010045841.1, on the reverse strand, counting down.
AATCCCTCAGCGATGGGGGACAGTGGTGTACCGCTTGTTTATGAAAATCCCTGCACAACCGTTTTATGGGACATAATATGTATGACCAATACAATTTAAAGTTCAGGTCTATTATTTAGCTAACATGTGTAGATTTGCAGACATTCTACTGTACAGTATACTTTGTCTTTTCTTTTTTCCCAGACACAAAACAATAGTCTGATGACAAGATGGTCATGTTGTGTCACCCAGAGCCACAGGCCAGCAAGAGGTGCAGCGCTGTAGTGTCATCTCGCCTGTCCTCATCCTTCTCCATCCACTTCTTCTCTCAGGGCTCCTGTTTTCTTTTGTTTTGTTCTCAGTCAGCCTGACTCACAAGGATGATCTTGACCACGCGCGGGAGAAAATGTCAAGGTTGGCCAGCAAACAGCCTCAAAGCAGCCGGCCCCTTTCCCGTGCGCTAAAGGTGTTAGCGTTCCGTCTCTGTCGCCATCATGCTATGTCTCCCTGTTTTTCCTCCATCTTTAGTCTCTCCTCGTCCATGTCTGTGTTTACCCGGGGGGGCTGGACATGTGTCAGTGGGGACTGGCAGCAATGGTGGTGGGGAGCTGTTGTCAGCCGTGCTTTGAAGTTTCAGCTCTGACCGGCGGTGCGGCGAGTGCAAGAGACTTGAAAGCACAGAGTGACATTTCAGCACAGAGCCGTGTGACCTGGCAGCATGCTTGTGTTCATGAATATATTGTACTTATGCTATATATGAATACATTATGTATAAGTAAACAAGAAATATTATCCTCGTGGTTGCAGTGCCTTCTAGTCTTCTAAGTACTACTGGTGAATGGCTTCAGAATTAAATGTCAATCAAAATTAAATAAAATGTCCCTTCAGTCGTTAACTGCTACATCAGCTCTAATGTTATTTGTTTAAATGCAATGCAACAGATAAACCTAATCAAATGCACACAGAGTTATTGGATCAAGTAAACTGTATGGGCAAAATAACATTATATTTAATTTTTACGACCCCCGTGCTCTTTGTGCTCACAAACAGACGACCTTTGGATCAGCTTTGCATGCCTGCCCAGTGCCCGGTGTGTGTGAGTGGTTTCCCATGACAGACGCTCACACATGAAAGACTTTACTAATATGGCAGACATAGTCCTCGTCGGCAGCCAACGACTTCAAAATGTGCCCGTGGCCTGCAGTCGGACGTCTTCATCCACAGCCCGACTGGGCTGCGTGCGCCTTTCTGTCTGTCCTGTAAATGGTGTAAACAGGTGTTAACATGTGAGTCCTCAAGATGCCACATGCCGCTGTGTCATGAGCTCCAACAGCTGTCTCCCACCATTGTGTGTGTGCGGCTGTGCAAGTGTTTATTGTGTGGGTTATAAGTGGCTGCAGAGAGGAATTAGTCCTAGATTTAGTCCAAAGCCAAGGACAAACTAGAAGAAAGGACAAAGACTGAATGGTGGCTTTATTATAATGAACTGACAACTGGCAACATAACATACGTGAAATATTTTTATAAACTGTCTTTTTCTACATGTTCTATTTCTGCAGATAAACAAAATGTGTAATTTGCTAAGTAAATGTGTGCTCCTGTCCTCAGGTGGACTTCCACCACTACCTGACGCTTTTCTTTGACAGTCTGTGTGAGATTGTTCATCTATACAAAATCTTAGGCCACCAGGGCATCTTGTTGGATCAGGGAGACCCCCCACCCCCAACTCCTTCCAGTCATTCTTCAGCTCATCGTGCCCATTGTAAGTCTTAGAATTAAAACTCACAGTTCAACGTCATACAAAACAAATTTATCCTGCATGTTTGTTGATTCCGTTACATTTCCAACATCTTCCATTACATCCATCCATTATCTTTACAAAATAAAATAAAATAAAACATAAAGGCAGTTTTTAAAGACATTATTAATACTGTATTGATACTGATAATTTCAAATTGCTACAAAATAAGACAAAAAAGATTGCATGTTAGTTATAGTCCAATGCAATTCATTCATCCATTATCTTTAAGCGCTTTTTCCTTTTCGGGTCGCGGGGGTTCACTGGTGTCCATATCAAGCAGTCACTGGGTGAGAGGCAGGGACACTCTGACAGGTCTCCAGTCCATCACAGGGACACATAGAAACAAATGAGACAAACAACCATTCACTCTCTCACTCACACCTAGAGACAATTTAGTTACCAATCAGTCTAACATGCATGTTTTTAGTCTGTGGGAGGAAACAGGAGTACCTGGAGAAAACTCATGCATGCACGGACAGAACATGCAAACTCCACACACAAAGGTCCCCGGTCGGAATTTGAACTGGCAACCTGCTCACTGAGAAGTGGCAGCTCTATCAACTATGCCACTGTGCTTCCCTCCAGTGTAATTGTTGTGTTTGAAAAAACGACAAGAAAGTTAATCAGAGCTACATAATTTTATTAGTAAAAAAAAAAAAGGGAGAGGTTTTTAATCGTACGAGTTGTTAACTTTTTAAAATTCTTCTTCTTTCGGCTTCTCCTTTCTTCAGCGAACTAACTCGCATGAAGACTCGGCAGTTGTTTTCACTGTGGATGTCCTTCCTGACACAGACCACCGAGCTACCACAGCCCTCTGTGTGGAGCAGAGAGCTGCTATCTAGGGCACCTGGGGTAGCAGATGGTCGGGGTTAAGGGCCTTGCTCAAGGGCCCAGAGTGTGGGGAAATGAGGGTGGAGTCAGGTGTGAGTACTTGACATTCCGATCACAAGACCTTCTCTAACCTCTGCTCCACAACAACAAGTACGAGTTGTTATCACTCAATACTTAAAACTCTTACGTTGACGAGGATGCCCTCTGATTTCAGTAAGGCCGACCACTCACATGTGATGTTTGAATTCCCAGAAAATATTCTCAAACTCATCAAGACATATCCTCAGTTTACATTAAATCTATTTTTTTATGTTTTTATGCTGCATTGTGTTGAGCTCCAATGGCTGCCATGTTATAACCTTCACACATATCGTCTTAATTAATGCAAACCTTTTGACATACATGTAACGTTTTACATACAAAGATGTGTTACGATGTTTTATAAATTATTCATCAGCAACAAAACTGACATTCTTAATTTTTGCTTGTGCATTAATTCACATAGTCACTTAGCATAAATTTCTATTATGAATAAAGCATTTGACCTGTGATTGCACTCCCGGCTGCTGATGGTGTATCTTCTATAGATAAAATACACCGATTATGAATTAAGACCGATAAGAAGTCTGATGCATAGGACTGAAATTTGACTAAATATTGTAAAATACAACGAAAGTATGGGATTATCAGCAGTAACTTGATTAAATGACAGTCGGCTATGTAAGAAGCATGTTAGCAAATAGTGTGAATCATTCCACTGACGTCCTTCAACGCCTCTCAGGTGGAGCTAGACTAAAACAAACGCCAGTAAAATACTCACCTGTCTGGTCCTGATGTAATGTCCTAATTTGGTTTTGCAGTCTGTTCTGTTCCTATTAATACTCTGAAGTTCAGGACGAAGCGTCCTTGTTTTTGCATCTGCTGGAAGAAGTTGGCTCCAGAAGCATGCCTGGTAATCTGCCATGAATGTGGTGGCACGCTGGATTTAACGGTGTCATCAGACAGCGCCTCCTTACCTTCCCTCTCTTGCACATTTGCACATGCACACTCGCAGACAAACACGTTGGCAGGTGGAGGAGCGTGGAAAGGTCGTGTCTTAGGGCGAAGCAGACAGACTTCAAAAATAGAAGTGGGAATTCACAGCAATGTGGTGGTGGTGGGGGTGGGGGGGTATTGTGCATTCTGAATACAAGGAAGATTAAGGTAGAGAGAAGTTGGAGGAATTTTTAACTTGGCTTGTACTGGAAAAATTTTTGATGTGCCCGTACACACACACGCACACACACTGTCTTTTGTTTGGCGCCACTGCCAATCGGAGTGTCGGTTTCAAAGTGGGAGCCTTTAAGTGGCGCCCAGTGAGCCCACAATAGTGTTCATGTCATGGGCACTTGGCTGCTTGTGTGTCTGAAGTGAAAGTGTGTGTGTGTTGTTTGTGTGTGAGTGTCAGATGTCTGTGTGACGTCCAGCTCCAGGCTTGGCTGCAAGAGGCACAGATAAATGACGGCAGGCTGACCCTGGCACTGTTTCACTTAGTGAGGTATTACCGTATTTCGGGCATATAAGTTGCACCTTTTTGCCTAATTTGCAAAAACCCATTCGTGACATGCCCTGTGACTTATAGCGCAAAGTGACATATTTATGGATTTTTCCCCATATTTTTAGACCAATTTTTGACTGAGATATGACAGTTTTTCATTTTGGCAAAAAATGGAGCAGTACCACTTTCGGCCGCTAGGGTCCACCGACCGTTCCCGGCTCATGTGTCCGAAGGAAGCCTCCTCTGGTCGGACTCACTCTGTTGCAGCCCGGCCTCCTTCTTTCTGGAGGTATGAACTACTGTTAGCTCAGTGTTTGTTAGCAAAATAGCTCAAGAACCACAGGACAGATTTTGATCAAACTTATAGAAAGTAATCACTAGATGGACATTTACAAACTGTTAGCTGTATGAGTTGTTTGAAATAAAATTCGAAAGTTTAGCACCATAGATTGTTAGCGGTTAACTCCGTGTTGTAATGGGTACTATTTTGCTAAATAGCTCATGAATCACACGGCAGATTTTCATTAAACTTACAGAAAGTTTAATAAACAAAATTTAATAAACAAAATTTAATAAACAAAGTAATTACTGGGTGAACATTTACAAACTGTTAGCTGTAGGAGATTTTTGAGCTAAAATTTGATTTATTTATAATTTATTTTTGTAGCGCGCACGACCGTTTGGAAGACGTCAAAGTGAACCAATTTAAATCCAGCAGATTTGACCATTACGTGAATTTATTAAGCTCAGAAATACTTTTGCTATAATGTCAGCTAACAAATATTTTTTTAAAGTGTTTATCTTGTTAAATTTTAAAGAAAATGCAGCGGTCCCACCTGCGCGGGTGCACGTAGCAAAACTACTTTT
>JBBPBX010045840.1:0-26834 GCA_038048925.1 Garcialebias charrua | reverse complement strand
TGGGCAACATATGACCTGAGTGGCTAAAAGTGGCCATTTGACAATTGCCATCCAGCCCACAAAATGCCTCATTAAAAACAAATTAAACTTTTAAACGAGTTCATGAAAACCTGCATTCTAACAATAAAACATAACTAAGCTTAAATTAAACATCTTGGACAACTACATAAAAAACTGAAAGTTATGCACCATAACTCAGGTCAGTCTGCAGTTTCTGTAGAACTGCAGCACTTACAGGCAAAGCATTCTGATCCCTCCCCCTCAGAGCCATATATGGCTCTGCTCTCCCATGGTCTGCTGAAATTCAAATTCAAGCTCTGTTTTTATTGGCTGATTCAAATTCAAGCTCTGTTTTTATTGGCTGGTTACAAACTCTGTTTTTATTGGCTGGTTAACGGCGGGTCACTTTTTCTTTTTAGAAATGCCTATTTACCACCTGGAGAAGCAAGGGGACAATATTTTTTTAAAGTTTTTTTCAGATTACTTCTCTAACATCAGTCTAGTGACAGAGTGAAGAAATATGTTTAAAATATATTGTTAGAAAAGTTACATATAGCACCTTTAAGGAAGGGAACGAGGTGCAACATATGCTATGGGAATTGCGCCCCCGCGCGATTACCTGAAGGAATACAATCACGCCTTTACAGCTAGGGCGTCAGCGTTGCGCCAGAGGCCCCGACCTCTGGGTATTTAAGCCACTGACGCCCATCCGTCTTTCTCCAAAAGTCACTTCACCGAGCTTTCAACATTGAAAAGGGCCAGATATGTTGCACCTCGTTCCCTTCCTTCAGGGAACATGAGTTATGGTGCATAACTTTCAGTTCCCTTAAGCCATGTTCTCTCGGTGCAACATATGCTATGGGAACGTAATTCATTCACGCCCTTGAAATGCTCAGTAAAATGCATGCTAGTGTGAATGTCTGTCCTTGACCAACAGGCATCTCAGGGCTACTTTCTACTGTGTGTTAGAAAGGACATCCTGAGTGACATCACACGCAGTAACATCCAAACTGTAATGCTTTGCAAAAGGGTTTATTGAGCTCCAGTTCACAGCAGCACAAATGTCTGCAACTGATACACCCTTGAACAGTGACCACGGAGTGGCCAAGCCCCGAGTAGAGTGGGCGCACACTCCAGAGGGCACCTGTTTACCTTTGCTACTGTACGCCCTTTTAATGGGCAGCACGGTGGCACAACTGGTAGAGCTGCTGCCTCTCAGCGAGAAGGTTGCCGGTTCAAATCCCGGTCCGGGGCCTTTCTGGGTGGAGTTTGCATGTTCTCCCCGTGCATGCGTGGGTTTCCTCCGGGTACTCCGGTTTCCTCCCACAGACCAAAAAACATGCTTGTTAGGCTGATTGGTGACTCTAAATTGACCCTAGGTGTGAGTGTGAGAGTGGATGGTTGTTTGGTGTGAGTGAGACAGGTCCCTCTTGTAAATGAGTCCCCGTGACTCAACGAGGCTAGCCTGTATAAATAAAGGTTGAATGAATGAATGAATGGCCTCAGTCACCCAATGTGAGAGGCGTTGTTTTGATAGGGCCTTTCCGGTAGCAGGTGCTACAAAGCACACAAACAGTTGGTTTGTTTTTCTCCATTCGGCTGGTCTCTGCATGTAAGTGCGTAAAGCTCTCACGGGCAGAGAGCCCTCAGCCTTTCCTGTTCCTGAGTGAGGACAGTAGTAGGTGGGAAGGAGGAGAAATCAAAGTCCAGACTCCTATGTTTTAAAGTCAAGACCTTGGGGATGTATGCAGAATTAGGCCTTAGGGTGATCTTTGACCCGTCAGGGGCGAATCTGGTACACATTGGATGCACATACAATGCATGGAGGTCACCCACGCGTTTTGCCAAGCAAAGGGCCAAGAGTAGAGCGGTTTTATAAGATAATAAATCTATCTTAACCTCGCTCAGTGGCTCGAATGGAGGATCATAGAGAGCCCCCAAGACCAGGCTAATATCTCAACCAGGGGTCAGGATCCTGCTGGATGGTTTCATTCTTGGCACGCCCTTCATAAATCTTATTATGATTGGATACGCGCCAGGTGTCCTGTGTCCCCAGCCTTTGTGACAGGCTGAAATTACTGATAGGAAAACTTTAATAGTTGAGAAAGAACAACCTTTTTCCAGTAAGTCCTGAAGGAAAGTCAGGAGCTGAGCCAAGTCGCATGAGTAAGAAATAATATTTCTTTCTGTGTACCAAGCTTCAAAAATACCTAATTTTTGTGCGTAGAGAGACTGTGTTGACACAGCACGGGCATTTTGGATGGTTTTTACCACATTTTCCGGCAGGCCAGATGCCATCAGCTTGTTCTTTTCTGCCAACAAGCTGAAATTTTTAACAGCTCCCAGCCTGAGTGGCGAGACTGCTCCTTCTGGTGACATAGTTTGACCCTGAAGAAGAGTAGTTGGTGTATCCAGTTCCCTTCCAAGGGCCCTGGATGTTGTGATCCCCTGGGGGTCAACCAAGTTAGGGAGAAGGCCTTTTTGCCGATGTGCTACCAGGCTGCTCTGATCGAGAGTGATCGAGGGCAGATACAACCCGTCGTCCTTTTTAGAAAAAAGTGGAGCAGAATGTCTGTTTTTTCCTCTCCTTGTTTGGGGTCAAGGGACTAAGGAAGCTGCGAGTTTTGTAAACGAGCAGATCTCCTGACTCCAATCCGTTTCCTGGATAGGTCTAGTTTACTGGCCCTTTGCCTTAACAGAGCGTTGGAGCCAGACACACCGCCCGGGGTCTGTGTTTCACCCGTTGGGGGGATATTGTTTAAGAGCAGAGCTGAACCAGCACAGTGAGAAAGGTCACGTGCTACCGGATCACTGCTTGGACATTATGTGTCGTCCATTAATGATAAGGGGACAGCTGCAACGTGAGAACATGGAGATGATTCTTTGTGCTTGGCAGACTTTAAATTGGTGATAGAGAGCCCAGTTCCCTTTGAATAACAGGAAGAGGAATCTGAGGGCCAGTTTACACGGTGCGTATTTTGAGTGTAACCGCTACTTTCTCTTTGCGACTTTGCTTATCGCCTACACGACGCTGCTGGCCCCCCTCGATGACACCGATACTTTTCTGACCCTGCTCTCAAGGTGGAAGTTTTTCGCTGACCCCCCGCTGATAATGTAAACATCTCCCGTGGAGCTTTTGTGTCAACCACATGCGCGCAGCCCGCACGCGCGGACAGTCTGACATTTCACGTGTCACGTTGCAAAATATAACAGTTTAACAATAATAAACAGTATTTATGTTGGCGTGGGAGATGTAAATTTATCTGAACTACAGTATCTATCTGGACTCGTTACATTTTTTAAACAGTGCGTAACGTGCTGTGAAAATGAAGACACCAGGTTTATTATTTATTTATTTATTTATTCAGCACCAAAGTTTAAACACAAACACTGAGAATTAAACTGAACACACTATTAAAACACGTGAACCGAACTGTAACTACGTTAATGAACTGGACTCTTGCTGTGTTTTCATCTGGACCCATCAGAACCGCGCCGAACCGTCTGCCTGCTGGAGCGACAGCTTCTCCACCTGGCAGAAATAAATAAATAAATAAATAAAAACTCAGTTGTTGTGTGATCAAAGTAAACACAAGCAAACATTATATTAAGAACGTTGATTTACCTGCTGTAAGTCAGCTGCATCACGGAGTAAAGTCCGGTTCTGGTCCACAGTCCACTCAGCGGTTCTGGTTCTGGTCCACAGTCTCAGCGTCTAGTGTGCAGCTTGTTAGATGAAGCGGGTCCCACTGACTCAAATCTGTTGACTCTTATCCAAATTCCAGCTTTAACTTGTTGTTAACTTGTTGACAACAACTTGTAGTTAGCTGATTTTAGCCAGAGAGGAAAACAAGACGAGGCAGCTGGTCTGTTTACCTCAGGCAGCGCATGCGTAGTAGTGAAGGTTCCAAAAATCACAGCGCCATCTAATGGCCCAGCATGGTAACTACAGTGAAATCATGAGGACGGGGGGTGCAGGGGGAGAGAGTCGTATCCACAGAATTCGACAGTGTCAACGCAAAACTTTTCACCTAATTAACATACCCAAAACATCCGTTTCCCCCACACAGTGTCCGTGTAAACAGGGCCTGAGTCAGCCCAGATTTGTTTACATACTCAGCAGTTTGATCACAATTGCCTTTGTGAACGTGTGAAGCTTGTGGTTACCTGTGGGCTTCTGCCGTGCCCCCCCCCCCCTTCATTAGATTCTGTCGGCGCGCATCCCTGAGGTGTGGACATGTCATGTGTTTGCTTGGTTAGTGTATTGACCGCCCCGTCATTCACCATGGAGCGGGGGCTGGAGCACGTGACCCCCCTCACCTGTCTCCGTGAGGGGTGGGGGGGCTTGCCTTCAGATGCCTCTGTGCCTGTCCATTGTAGACGGAACAGAGGCACCCCGCTGGGGCTCTTTGATTAGGCTAACACCCGTGAGCCATGAGGGAGGGGGGAAACGGCCCCCTCCCTTTATGATGGCTGGCGGGCCAGAGGGACCCGTTCTGCTGAAGTTATTTTGTTTTTGTTGTTGTTTTTTTAGGTTTTTTTAGAGTCAATAAAACAAAGAGGGGCTGTTTTTTGAGCTTTATTCGTGCTTATGTGTAACGACATATATGACTTTATGTCACTCACAGCAGGAAAAACATGATTTGTGCATGCAACAGAGTTACCAGCTTTTTGTATCGTGCTACAAATAAAGTCTGGACATGAAGAGATCATTTCCCGTACCGCGTGGGCGGGTGATCGTGTAAAGTCAAGACGTGAACCTGGTTCATCAGGCACGCTTTTGTCTGGAGTCCCGGTTCGCCGAGGAGGCCCTGTTTTGTCTGACCGCCTGGCGGGGGACAAACCTGTTTTTGCTCCATGCGTGTTCGGTCCGAGGTTGGCCCGGCGGTGGTCTCTGCCGGTGCTCGTCCTCGTACGCCGGCCGCTTTTGCGGTGGGGCACGCGTTGCCGAGCGGTGTCGAGGCTGTGCAGGTCTGCCCCCAGCAGACTCCCTGGGGGGGGGGGGAAGCTTCTCCTGGGAATGCCCACCCGGAGAGCTTCAGCCTGTTTGCGCCTCTGGTCCAGCTTGGTCTGAATTCGATCCAAAGCTTTCCCAAACAATCCCGTCGGTTCTATCGAGTGGTGGAGAAAAGGCACCTTTTGTCCCTCGGGGAGATCAGTTAAAGTCATCCACAGATGGCGTATTGCGATGACCACTTCCGCCATGCCTCTTGCCTTGAGCAACAGCGGCTGTCCCCATCATGCGGAGCAAAAAGTCTGTTGCCCTGTGGGCTTCATCCAACAAGTCAGCGGCAACCTGCTTGTCCGTCGTTACCTGGAGCAGTTGCAGTTTTTTAGCCAGGTAAGCCTGCATCAACGCGGACGCGTTCATGGTGCGCGCCGTGAGTCCCTAAGCTCTGTAGAATTTCTCGAGCAGAGAAGCTAAGGCTCGACAAGCTTTGCTGGGATGAGTTGGTTTTGTCCCGGATAACTTGGGAGTAGGGCTGAACGATTTTGGAAAATAATCTAATTGCGATTTTTTTTCTATAAATTGCGATTGCGATTTAAAATGCGATTATTTTTACTGGTTCTGTATTAATTCATATCACTAACGACACAACTGTTTTTTTTTTATCAGATAATTAATGCGCTTTTTCACGCAGAAGCTTGCAAAACAGACCCGGTCACATGACCAGCTCGCGCTTTGTTTATCTCCCGCAGTCTCGGTGTCTCAGCGTCTAAGCTCAGATACACGTTTAAATGAGCTAACTTACCTGAATTTATAACTTTTATGACTTCAGTCGAGCCTGGAGCAAGAGTATTGGAGCGCACGGTCTGCTCCATCCCTGCTCTCTCTCTGTTTTGCTCCTCATAGCTGCGCGCGGCCAAACCGGCTCACTACCAAGTCACGTGACCAGCTTGCGCTCTCAGATACACGTTTAAATGAGCTAACTTACCTGAATTTATAACTTTTATGACTTCAGTCAAGCCTGAAGCAACAGTGTTGGAACGCACGGTCTCCTCCTCCCTGCTCTCTCTCTGTTTTGCTTCGCTCAGAGCTGCGCGCGCCAGACCGGTGTGATGCAGAGAAGCGTGACCAGTCAAATCGCAGCCCGTGCGATTAGTGAATCGCGTTTTAACATATCGCGAGATAATCGCAAATGCGATTAATCGTGCAGCCTTACTTGGGAGCCAGGTGAGATGCCAGTGTGTCCTCAATTTGAGGCACGCTGGCTATTCCCACCTCATCCATCCCGTCCATGTTGAGGAACTGTGAGAGTGGTAACAGCATGGGAGCTCTGGGCTGAGGTAAGGTGCGCGTCAGTTCTGTGAGGAAGTCCGAGAACACGGGCATCCTTTGCCTCCTGGCGGCCTGCTGCTTTGAGTAAAAATAAATTCCTGCCAGCCTCGTGACCTGTTGACGAGGCGGAGGCTCTGGCCATGGGATCTGCAACGCGTCCGCTGCTCTGTGACACAGGTCGAACAGAGCAGGGATGGAAAAGTCAGTTTCCAGGAGCACAGGTACTGAGGGTTTGGGAAAGGTCTTCTCCCTGTTCCTCGTATTCGATTTCTGCGTCCTCCGTGGAAAATTTGCCTGAGGCTGAAATCGAGATCTCGTCCTCGTTCATCATGCCTCGAGTGTCTAATTCGACTGTTAAGTCCACCATAGGAGCCAGCACGTCAGGGCTGTCACTCCATTCAACTTGTGTGCTGTTGTGCAGAGCCATGTTCTCGAGCTCCGGCGTGGAAGTGAGGGTCCCAGTCGTGTCTGGATCCGCTGGCACTGCTAGGGCGCCCATGGCCTTGGCGACGAGGTCAGCCCGGTGACGCAGCACCGCCTCCAGCATCTGGCTGCAGTGTGGGCAAAAGTCGGACGCATCCAGCGCCGTTTTTGCGTGCAACATTCCCAAGCAGACGGGACAGGCTTCATGGGTGTCCGTCGCTGCGAGGGAGAAACCGCATCCGTTAGGACAGGCGCACAAGGTTGGACTCGCTGTCTTGCTGGTTTTCCTTGGAAGTCTTGTCTTTCGCTTTCCTTTCTCTGGAGGCATGTCCGAGACAAGGCGAGCGAGTCCTTCCAGAATCTTTTTTCTTTTAATTTGAAACGTCTCCTCCGTCGTGTTGCTTTTGCTGGCTAGCCCGCTACGAGTTAGCAGGGGTAGCGGTTGTGGCGTAGTTAGCGCCGTCGAGCGAAGCAGTCTGTGGAGAGAGGAGAAGAAAATACTTCGGGGTTAAGAGAAAATGTGCCGGACTAGCTTTCGCTAGTCCAGCAGTACGCAGGAATAATTCTCTCTACACTCTGTGTAGGGAGCAAGCTCACCTCTAGTTGAGCGATGTAATCTTCATGTAATTTCAGGGTTGTTGAAAATAGGCAGCTTGCCATCTTAACATTAATTAAGAGTCAGAGTCAGAGATTCTTTATTGTCATTCAAATCACGTGTGGTACATGTGATGAAACGAGATTATGTACACAGGGTCCCAGTTACATCCAAAAACAAAATGTAAGAGAAGAACAGTAATAACATCTAAGATATGAACTAAGAAAAACATCTACTAAAAATACACTAAGCATTAAAGGTCCACTGACATGATTTTTCTACTATTCATCAAATTGCTCAAAATATATATATTTTATCATTTAAATATGTTCGTTTTTGCAAACAAAATGACAAATCTCTTTAATTTTGCTTTAAAAGTGATTTTGAACTTCAAGCCGTGTTTAATCATGGGAAATCCGATTACACACGAACGCACCATCTGTGACGTAGTGTGCAGAGTGTGAGGCAGAGGGCTCTGGTCTCTTTAATAGCGGACAATTTAAAACACGACAAATTTAGCAATCTATGTGAAGATTTGAGCTATTTGTCTTCATTTTGGGAAGCAGAAAATAGTTTGGGTGATGGAACAAGAAACAACAGGATCTAATTTAGGTCTGATGCTGTATCAGACTTACCTTCATGTCGAGCTGCTCACACCCGCGCACTGTGACAAGCCCAGAGCTTTGCCTTACACTCTGCACACTACGTCACAGATGGTGCATTCGCGTGTAATCGGATTTCCCATTATTAAACACGGCTTGAAGTTCAAATCACCTTTAAAGCAAAATTAAAGTGATTTATCATTTTGTTTGCAAAAACGAACATATTTAAATATTAATATAATAATAATAAACTTTATTTGTATAGCACCTTCCTACAATGCCTTGCATTGACCAAGGTGCTTAACAGGATAAAAAGATGAATAAACTGGAACAATAAATCAATGAAAATAGAATAAGAAACAACAGTAATAAAAGAAGGCAATGGAAATAAAAATGCTACATATTGAAATACCAAAAATAATAAAAGTTACACACTAAATGATAAAATATATATATATTGAGCAATTTTATGCATAGTAAAAGAATCATGTCACCCCACCTTTAAGTCTGGTGAGTAGAGAAAGCAATTTTATCTTCCACCAGGTGTAATGGTGGCAGCCAAACATGGTTAACATAGATTAATCTGGGCCACCCCATTAGCCACCCTAATCATTTGAGGAAACTACTGTATACTAAACAATATAAAAACTAGAAAGCATAGTTTCCTCATATGGGTGGATGGTTTATATGGATTTAGTGGTGGTGGCCGTCTTAGGTTTTGATATGGCGACACACTTATGTCTTTTGGTCAATGCATATAAATATATAAATATTTGCCACAATCTGTCACTCTGCACTGTCTCAAACAATAGCATACAGTATGTGAATAAATAAACAAATAAACAAAAATAAGCTACCACTGTTTGACACATTACCCACCTGAATATTTTGCACCAGAAACATTGTTTACTTACGTTCTCTGTTCAACTTAATCCCGAAAACCTCTCATCTCAAAAACTACAAACACTTATTATTCAAATCCTTCAACAATGGGAGACATCTGCGTACCACTTCAGTCTTCAACCAACAACATATTTCTACGTTTGACTGACACAAAGCTCTCTTTCCCTGCCACTCAGTTTTTATTTTATTTTTATCATCCACTTTCCCAATCCTCTACCCTCTTCACCTCACCTTCCTTCTCCGAGGGAACACCATAGCTGCTAATCTCTGTTTGCAGCCGGTGTCCCCCCACCACTGTGGCATTCTGTATGTCCAGAGCAAAAAAAAATTTGTATTCCTGCTCTCAGTAGCAGATGGTGAGAGTTAAGGGCCTTGCTCAAGGGTCCATTGCGGTGCAAATGAGGGTGGAGGCAGGTTTGGTTGTTTCACCTTTTCATTCATTCATTCATTCAACCTTTATTTAGTCAGGTAAATCTTATTGAGCCTCGAGGGCTCATTTAGGAAAGCGACCTGCTACAAACTAAAGAATGATGAACAGCAATGGTACGAAGTACATTAAACAATAGACAAAAGAAAAAGAAAAAGTAGCAAAAACTAGTAAACATTATAAGGTAGATGTACAAAATCAAAGACAGGAACAAATCTGCATTGGTTTTTGCCAGGATTCCAACAGATTCTGAAAATCATTTAGAGAAGTCAAGGTCGAGAGCTTCAGATCTTTTTGTAAGATATTCCATGAAGCAGGAGCAGAGTAGGAGAAGGCCCTTTTTCCAAGTTCAGTCCTCACTGATGGAACACTGCAGGTAATCATGTCCTGAGAGCGCACACTGTAGCTGCACTCACGCAAAGACATGTAGGAGGAGATGTATGAGGGCAGCAAACCAAGAAATGATTTAAAGATGAAAGTGTACCAGTGGAAGAGTCTGCGTGAGGTTAATGATGTCCAGTTAACCAGTGAATACAGGGTGCAGTGGTGGGTACGATAATCACAGCCAGTTATGAATCTTAGTGCACCATGATAGACAACATCCAACATCCGCAGGGTGCTTGTAGGAGCATTCATGTAGAGAATGTCACCGTAATCAATGGAGGGAAGGAAAGTCACAGATACAAGGCGTTTCCTAGCATTCAGTGTTAGACATGATTTATTTCTGAAAAAGAAACCCAGTTTAACTTTCAGTTTCTTCACTAGGTTTTCCACGTGGAGTTTAAAAGAGAGATGTGAATCGACCAGGATACCCAAATATTTATATGAGTCAACAAACTCAATAGGGACACCATTTGATGATAAAATCAGAGGAAGATCTGCTGGGACCGACTTCCTACTTGAAAAAAAACATCCCTTTTGTTTTATCAGCATTTAGGACAAGTTTGAGACGGAACAAATCTGACTGGATGGTGTCAAAAGCGGATTGCAGTAACTGGAAAGCCTTAGCTACTGTTTTAGCTTGGCAATAAACAACTGTATCATCAGCATAGAAATGTAAGGATGCATCAGGGATGCTCTGACCTACATTAGCTATGTAGATTGTAAAGAGGGTTGGTCCTAAAACTGAGCCTTGTGGTACACCATTTTTAACTGTTAAATAGCTGGAAGAAGTACCGTTATGTTGAACACATTGCCTCCGATTGGAAAAATAGTTAGAAAACCAACCGATTGTGTGATCAGAGAAACCGATTTCTGAGAGCTTATGACACAGGATGTTATGATCCACAGTGTCAAAAGCTTTAGACAGGTCTAAGAAAAGTGCAGCACAATAATTCTTAGCATCCAATGCTTCAGCAACGTCATTAAGAACCTTCAGAGAAGCAGTTGTTGTGCTGTGTTTTTTCCTGAAACCAGATTGATGAAGAGGTAAAATGTTAAATGAGTCCAGATAATTTTTGATCTGAGAGTTTATCAGTTTTTCTAGGATCTTGGATAAAATGCAGAGTTTAGAGATCGGTCGATAATTGTTCAGTGAGGTAGGGTCACCTCCCTTCAGCAGAGGAAGAACGAAGGCTGTTTTCCAAGCATCCAGAATGGTGTTTTGGCTACAGATTAAAGATGTGGGACCTGATGTGGGACCTTTTACCTGTGATGTGAACATGATAAAAAGAACACTAACAGGATGTAAGTAGTGTGACCCAAATTGTACAATAAAATCGGTTCCAGGCACGGTGGCTCAGGCAATAGAGCTGTTGACCCTTAGTGAGAAGGTCGCCAGATCAAATCCCAGCCTGGGACCTTTCGGGTGGAGTTTTCATGCTCTCTACGTGCATGTGTGGGTTTTCTCCGGGTACTCCAGTTTTTTTTAGCACTTTGGTAAATGGTAAATGGTAAATGGAGCTTATTTATATAGCGCTTTCCAGCCCCCTGTGAGGAGCCCCAAAGCGCTTTACAATACCAGCCATCCACCCATTCATTCACACATTCATACACCGGTAGTGGTAGCCTGCCTTGCAAGGCGCCATCCAGACCTACCGGGAGCAACTCGGGGTTAAGTGTCTTGTCCAGGGACACAACGACACATGGTGGACGGATGCGGGATTCGAACCTCCAACCTTCCGATCAGGGGACGACTGCCATTACCACTACACCACAGCCGCCCCACTTTGAGATTTTTATTAATGAAAAGTGCATTTATAAATGGAATTCATTATTATTATTATTATTATTTTCCCACAGACAAAAAACATGCATGTTAGACTGATTGGTAACTCTAAATTGTCTCTAGGTGAAAGAGACAGAGTGAATGATTGTTTGTCTCATTTGTCTCCATGTGTCTCTGTGATGGACTGGAGACCTGTCCAGGGTGTCCCCCGCCTCTCACACAGTGATGGCTGGATCCCTGTGATCCAAAAGGAAGAAGCGGGTAAAGATAATGGATGGACGAAAATCTGTTCATGTCACCTGACATAACTGTATTATCATATATGTTTATAAGTTAACCTTGTGAGCGTGATAACAATAGATTCAGATTATTATAATTATAATTATTATAATATTATTATTATAAGCATAATTAATTTTTTTATATATTGCTCAAATTTATATTTTTCTTAATTCATTGTGGTGGCCTAACATTAAGCTATAATGGCCATGTCCACCAGCATTTGCCACCTGCTGACTCTTCCTTTCTCATTTCTTCTACACAGTGTAAAACCTACCCAATTGAATATCTTGCACCAATAACATTAAGGTTCACTTGCATTCCCTGTTCAATCCCAGTCGTAAAGACGCTCATCTCAAACACTACAAACATTCAAACATTCAAATGACTTGGAGACAGGGGACTTTGGTGTACCGCTTGTTCTAGTTAACCTTTTATAATTAGGCTTTAAATTGGTGGT
The DNA here is from genome assembly GCA_038048925.1 of Garcialebias charrua. Lineage (NCBI taxonomy): Eukaryota > Metazoa > Chordata > Actinopteri > Cyprinodontiformes > Rivulidae > Garcialebias > Garcialebias charrua. The sequence continues at coordinate 14,698 of JBBPBX010045840.1, read as the reverse complement.
TGCTGCATAATCAAAGCAAGGCTATAGTTTTTTTTTCTGGTCTTTAGAGGCTTTAACAGTGAAAAGGACAAAGGCTGTAGTTTGATGGTGTCTGTCTGTGTATAGCCAGAGTATGTGACCTTTCCACTGCCCAGCGAAGCAGCACACTGCAGACTGCTTGGCCAGGATTGACCAGGCACCCGTCAACTTCCCTTTATCCCCACTGCACCCCAACCCACCCCTTAATCTCCCTGATCGATGGCCCTGGGTCGGCATCACTAGGCAACTGAAGATGACACCAAAGCTCTCACAGCGTGCCACTCGACCCACTGCTCCACAGTTATAGAAACAGAAACAGAACTATGCGCAGAAAAAAATAGACAACCAAACCGAGGGAAATCATTAAGGACACGTCCATGTGATTTCTCCGAGAAAATAGTTTTCAGGTTAGTGACAAAGTGTTTCTGTCAGTGGGATGATTAATGGTCCACTCCCGTGGAACGGCTAGATAGTATCATCATGAAGACAGGCACAGGCTGTGCTGCACGGTCAGACAGTTTTTGATAAAAGCTGACGGCGTCTTTGCAAAGCTTTTTTTTTTTGTGTTCAGTACTACAGCGTGTGAGGAAAGCATTCAACAAATAACACCTGTGTGAAAAGCTATTTATGTTCTACTTGGGTTCATGGGAACAGAACATTCTGAAGTTCAAATCAAGAACTGAAACTGGTCCATTTTGTTACGTAAAAAAGTCCCCATCTGCTCAAACCTAATGGTTGTCATCAATATTTTTAGAAAATCACTGAACCATGTCTAACACCCATTACCAAAGGAAATGTTCTTGCCTGTGTCTGTGAATGTGTTTGTTGTTCTGTACCATCAGTAAAATATCTCATAAACCAGTGGATGAAATTCAGAACTCAACCGTTAACTGAACATCTTTAACTGCTTAACATTTAGAGTCAACCCAGTTCAAAATGGCTGCCACAGCTAATCAACATTAGCTTAAATAAAACAGCTGTATCTTATGCCCCTTTTCCACCGGTCGGCTCGGGTCGGATGTTACGTCATATGTGCGTCGCAGAGACCCCCTTTCATCCTTTTCCACCGGATATTCCGTGCTGAGCCGCGCGAGATTTCCTGAGATTTTCGGGCCGGTTTCAGAGGTGTACTGAGGCGAGCTGACCCGCTCCGGAAGGAGGGAGGAGGAGACACGAGCTGTTTTCACGGAAGAGAGGGACGCGATCACTGCAGGACTTACATGATAAACACGGTAAAAACAATTATTATTTTTTAAATTTATAGCAAAGATGGGTCTTCAGCTGAACGTGTCCTTAATAAAATCACGTACTGCTCAAAACTGCAGGATTTTAAAAAGTAGTTTCGCCACGAGCAACACGCGGCGCGCGGGCGGCTTTATGTCTTTAAATGTAGCTCAATGAACAGATATAAAATATATTTCATATCTGACTTTATAGTACGAGGGTTCCTGAGCTTAACCACGCTTTAATATTGTCACGTAGTGGTCAAATATGCTGCATTTAAAGTAGTTTCGCTTTGACTTTTTCCAAAACCTGTGTTTGCACAACGAAAATAAATTATAAAAATTCGAATTTTATTTCAAATAACTCCAACAGGATACATTTCGTATATGAACATGTTGTGATCACACTAGATTTTTTTGAAAAATATCAGCTATGTGGTTTTTGATAGAATTGATAATATGTGATACAAAGTAGAAGGGAGAAAATTAATGGTGGTAGCTTGACACAGTTATGTCTATAAAACATTGAATTTTATTTCAAATAACTCCAACAGGATACATTTCGTATATGAACATGTTGTGATCACACTAGATTTTTTTGAAAAATATCAGCTATGTGGTTTTTGATAGAATTGATAATATGTGATACAAAGTAGAAGGGAGAAAATTAATGGTGGTAGCTTGACACAGTTATGTCTATAAAACATTGAATTTTATTTCAAATAACTCCAACAGGATACATTTAGTATATGAACATGTTGTGATCACACTGTGTTGTTTAAAAAAAAAAACAGTTTCTGGACGAGTAGGATTCTGGACCCCGCCCACAGAAGGGGTACAAAAAAGCTGTGGAAACAGAACATAGATGTGACCCGACCCGAACTGAGCCGACCTGAGCCGATCCAACCCGAGCCGAGCCGAGCGGTGGAAAAGAGGCATTAGTAAATTTTACAGATATAAAGCTAACATCTTTTGTGGTAGTAGCTGACAGTCATTCGCAACACATACTTGGAGTGCCAACATTGCCACTTTCAAAAATAATGTTTTATCTCAAAAGTAAACTACTCTGTCATTTCTCAACATAAGATGATCTTGATCTTGGCATTAAAAGTGTGATATGTGTCCCACCATAGATTAATCTTTGGCAGTCTTGCTGTGACAACACATCTCAGGAGGGTAAAACTAACCTGTCTCACCACAGTCTAAACCCAGCTCATGTTTCCTATTAGTGGGTGAACAATCCAACACTTGGTGAATTCTGCGTAACAATTAGGGCAGCTGTGGCTGAGTGATTAGATTGCTCACCCTCCAGTGGGGGACTAGGTTGTTCAATATCACCAGCATTTGAAGTGTCCCTGGGTAGGACACTGAACCCCTCATTGCCTCCGATGTGTGTTCCATCAATGTATGAATGTGATAAAGCATTGATTAATCTCTATAAATTCAGATTATCTTTGTAGAGATATAGTAGAGTGCTGTATGAATGTGTGTGTGGAGGTAAAGGAGGGCACAGATTGTGTTGTAAAGAACTTTGAATATCTTGATTAGAAAGAAAGACACTATACCGGTAAGTACAGTCCATGTAACATGTAGTATATGTACAGCATGTATGGTAAATGGACTGTATTTATATACTGTAGTGCTTTTCTATCTTATCCAGATACTCAAAGCACTTTACAACACAATCTGTGCCCTCATTTACCCATTCATATAACACTCTACTAGATCTCTACCCGGGAGGAGGCCCAGAGGAAGACCCAGGACACGCTGGAGGGACTATGTTTCTCGGCTGGCCTGGGAACGCCTTGGAATTCCCTCGGAGGAGCTGCTCCAAGTGGCTGGGGAGAGGGAAGTTTGGGCCTCCCTACTTAGGCTGCTACCCCCGCGACCCGACCCCGGATAAGCGGAAGAAGATGGATGGATGGATGGATAGATCTCTACAAAGCTAATCTGAATCTATAGAAACTAATCGGTGCTTTATCACATTCATACACCAATGGGACACACATCGTAAGCAGTGTATTGCCCATGGACACCTCGGCATGTGACTGCTGGTGGAATCGAACCCCCAACTCTTGCATTGGAGGACGACTTCTCTAACCATTCAGGCACAGCCGCCCATATGGATGTATGTACTGTATGTGTGCATCTATGTACCGGTATACCGCCCACCCAAGTCATTTGAGGAAACTATGCTTTCTAATTTTTATATTGTTTAAGTCTAAAGATTTCTCAACTCAATGGGATGGATCTTGGTATGGTCAAAGATTAATATATTAAGGTGTACTTGCAATCGCTGTTCAATTTCAGTCCAGAAAAACATTCATCTTAAAAACTATAAACATTCCCTATTGAAATCCCTCGTTGATAGGAGACATCGGCATATCGCTTGTATTTAATGAGCTAAAACTTGATGCGTTAGTAGATGAGTCATTAACAACACACATTTTTAGCTAATGTCTCACAGTATTGCATGAGTGCATTTAAAAAAAAAGATTTAACTAATTAGTTTTCAACTCTTTCATGTCACAAACAACACAGGATAGATAACCTTCTTCTAAACTGCTGGTGTGAAAGGTGGTTGCTTTAATAAACGCTGGGTCGTTGACCGTTTCTGAAGCTTTGAGATTTCACTTTCCTCTTTTTCTTTGTTTTCTCTTTGGACCTTTCCTGCACAGAAATGCGAGGCTGCGACAGCTTGTGAAGCCTGTAATTGAGTGTGTCCACCCACCGTGTTGCGGCAGGGACGGCACAGTGAAAGGCTGCATCGTGTCAGACACAATTGATACGTGCACACACTTATCACACCCTTCTCGAGCACGGCATTTAAAACCCATCAGCTCGGAGATGCACCCGAGGGGCGTGTTGTTGTGGGTTTTGTTACTAAACTTTGTCACTTGTCAGTAATGAAGAATAAAAGTTATTTTTATCTGATTCTTACCAACACACCGATTTATAATCTGTACAGAGTAAAACAAGAATGGGGCAGTACCAGACACAACTCAAGCATCAGCACAATAAATATTTTAAGGCAGAATTAAAAACTTGCTGTGGCTCTAGTTGCCATGGTTCTTTTTTGAAACCACACACTAAATCATGTGAACTATCAACATACGTATCTATTCAAAACCTGTTTTATTAGCACAGTTATGTTCAGAGTTGTTGCATGAAGGCAGCTTGTAGTAAAGTATGTTGAGAACAGATAAATGCTGGTTTCCTGCTAATTGTGTTTGTGGTTTTATATCAGTCTTTTGGTCAAGACACACAAATAAATGCAAGTGTGTTTGTCTCGACACCTGGTCTGAGACATGAAGATGTAAATGCTCTCTCTCTTATTTTTTTACACAACTATTTCACCAAAGAACAGTACAATATGTATTTTACAATACATTTTCTTTTCTTGCCATTTGTCTTCAGGACACCAAATTACTTTATTTAGCTGGGTTTGGGCTCTTGCAGACATGAGTAGAGCAACATTTTAGACGTTTATCAGCCTTTCAAGAAGTAAAATAAAAAAAAGAAAAACCTGCTGATTTTTGTTTTGCTGCAATATTAAGATCATAGTTAACAATGTTGGTATTTCTAGGTAATCCTGCTAGTTTTTTCCATTTAGCAGTAACTAGTTGTTTTCTCCTCCAAATGTCCAGATGATTATGGTACAAATAATGATCAATGGGTTGATCAATGATGGATGTTCCTTCTTGAGGACCTTTTTGTCCCCCATTTCAGAGCCAAGAGGGGGAACTGGAAATATTCTCTGTCCGTCTGTGCATATTGTAAGCATGATAACTTGAAAACAAATTAATGTAGTCTTACATTTTGGTGTGTGGCTACATCGAGACATGTGACAGTTTCCTTTTAAAAAGTGGGCTGTCACATTTAAATCCAAGATGGCTGCCACCATAAACATATGTAAACCGTCAACCCCAATCATTTGAGGAAACTATCCTTTCTAGTTTTTGCCTTAAAGTATAATTTCCAACAATGATTTGGGTGGCCCTTAGGGTGGCCAAAGAATAATGTATGGTGGTCAACACCACCATCGCCCACCCCTGGTTCCATCATTGCACCTGGTGATGATACAATTGCTTTCTGCAGGATCAAGACTCTGTGCTACCTTGAACAAGCTAAACATAAATGAAACCTACCCCTTATTATCTACACCTACCTACTTGAATATCCATCCATCCATTATCTTTACCCACTTCATTCCTTTTTGTGTCCCTGGGGTCTCTAGTGCCCATGGCCAGCAATCACTGTGCAAGAGATGGGGTACACCTTGGACAGGTCTCCAGTCAATCACCGGGACACATAGAGACAAATGTGACAACCATTCACTCTCTCACTCACACCTAGAGACAATTTAGAGTTACCAATCAGCCTAACATGCATGTTTTTGGTCTGTGGGAGGAAACTGGAGTACCTGGAGAAAACCCACATATGCATGGAGAGAACACACAAACTCAACCCCGAAAGGCCCCCGACTGGGATTTGATCTGGTGACTGTCTTTCTGAGATGTAGCATCACTACCAACTGCACCACCGTGCCGCCTACTTGAATATCTTGCATCAAAACATTTTCTTGCATTCTCTGTTCAATTCCCTTCCAGAAAATTACCAATCTCAAAAACTACAAACCATTCACTATTCAAATCCCTTAGTGATGGGGGACATCAGCGTACTGTTTGTTGTTCCCTAATTTTTGTATTTTCTTTGTGTTTAGTGAGCTTTGCAGGAGTCAGACCTTATTGGAGGAAACTGGAAAGACAGAGGAGGAAACAATGGAGTCCGTAATGTCGGAGCAGTCAGCCACGGTGGATGAGCTGGTGGAAGCGTGCATCCAAGCCTTTGGTTTGTCACTGAAATAATTTATGAGAACTGACTCTGAGGAGCTCAAATTATTTTTACATTACCTTCATAGTTAATACTCTGACTAAATTATGATTAATCTATTCAAATGTTCTGTTTAAAGATGAGAACGGCACTTTGAAGGATGCTTCCTTGGTTCGCATGTTCCTCATGATGCACCCGTGGTACATCCCATCCACTGAGATGGCTAAGAAGCTGGTGGTCAAGTATCCTTTCACTCTGCTCTATTTTGCAGATGTATTGTTTGACTGTTGCCAAAATGCAAGAATATTGTCACCTGTGACTGTGTTTTGTTAACAAAACATCTCATACACTACTGGATGGCCATTGTACAACCCGTTAGTCTGCAGAGTCAATGTAATTCAAGATAGTTTCTACAGTTACCCAACCTATTAAACACTAAATGTGTTTAATAATAAAATGATAATGAGCTCCAGTTTGGCAGTTGATAGTCATATACATGTATACATCCAGAGTATACATAGACCTATACTCTATGTATGTCTACTCTTTGTATGTCTACAAATCGCTGAACAGTCTCGCCCCCGCCTATCTCTCGGATCTGATACACCCATATGTCCCTCCACGTGCTTTGAGGTCAGAGGATCAGGTACTCTTAATAGTTCCAGAAACTCGCCTTAAGCGCAGGGGTGACAGGGCGTTCTCTGTAGCAGGCCCAAGACTCTGGAACGAGTTACCGCTGCTCATCAAACAGGCCCCCTCCCTCTCAGTTTTCAAATCCCGGTTAAAAACTCACTACTACTCCATTGCTTTCAATGCCAGCTGATTTGTATTGGATCGTTTGATTTATGATCTGCAATGTTTTTATGTTTTTCGTGTTGTACTTCATTGTCTGTGTTACCTGTTGCGTGTTTGTTTGTCCAGCACTTTGGTGTGGACTTGTTCCTGTTTAAAGTGCTTTATAAATAAAATGGTATGGTATGGTATGGTATACTCTGAGTGCTGATTGTGCAAGGTCTTGCAATATAATTTGAGATTGCACATAACATTACTATCAAGGTTTGAACAAAATCCCTATAAGTCCATTCTTTCATAACAGAAGAGCATCTCAGTTTAACACTGGCTTTAAAGGCAGTAGGCATCCTTTCACGGAACACCAGACCTTTGTTTTAAACGTATTAACCTGGACAACCTCTCAGATTCTCTGGCTCCTCTGTTTTAGCTGACAAAGCAGAACAGTAACTTCTGTTGATTCTGGTTTTAGTAGCTACTGTACGCACCAAGACTATGGAATGATCTGTCAGAGGATCTGAGAGGAGTCCATAATCTAAATACTTTTAAAGGTAGACTAAAAAGCCATCTGTCTGATCTGGTTTTTACATAGGATAGCTATATTTTTTTTGTTTGTTGTTCCCCACTTTGAATTGTGTTCAACTTATATGAAAGGTGTTAAAGAAATAAAGTTTGGTTGATTGATCAATTTTAATGGATAAGTGTTCACAGTCATACTTGTTAAGTTTGTTTTTAGACAGTTTGGCTTTTAAAGATGGCTATTTTTTATTATCTGTATTCTCCCAATTCTTGTTAATTAGATATCAGATTTTAGAGGGAGTCAATGTGTAGTTCAAGAGGTTTATATGATGGATATAAAGCTATTTTTTGAAACTTGTTACACCTTAACCTGGGGACAAGATCGCAAGAGGAGAGCTGCACCGAGCGTCGGACAAGAATATGTCACCTTGTCAAGTAATAATCTTATAATCTCATTTTAAGACAAAAACTGTCATCACTTCATAACGTTTGTTTTCTTTGTCTTAGTCTTTTTTTTATGTTTTCCTCCTTGACACTTTTAACTTAACAGTGTGGTGGGAAGAAGAAAACCTATGGTACCAGACACAAACATTTGACAAAAAAATGAAAGTCCTTCCTTTGTGAGCCTTATAATGCCTGTGGTGGTCCAGGTCCTTCCGAGCTGATGGCTGCTTTTAGAAGAAGAATGTGCTATGTGTTGTACCTGGATTATTGAGCATGAACTTTCTTGCTATGTGTTGTCATCAGTGTATGTTCCCCAATGACGAAATTAGTTCTCTGCATTTAATCACACCTGAGACACACCCAGGTGGAGCAGTGGGCAGCTATGTAAGCGCCCGGGGAGCAGTTATGGATTAAGTGTCTTGTTCAAGGACATGTGGGCATGGCAGGGAGTTGAGCCTATGGCTTTCTGGTCCCAAGTCGGCTGTCCTACCTCTACACCACAGCGGCCCCATTGTAGGGAAGAATTCTACCTGTTCTTAACTGAGGACACAAATCACTTAGAAAATGCTGCTGGCAATACAAAATTGTTGTGGAAAATTATTTCCCTACTTCTTTAGGAATACAAAGTACTTTCCTAGAGATGGCTTAGGGCTCAGGTTAGAAGTGACAGCTGTAGTTAGGATCAGCAAAAACTTCAGTTGTAGTGCATGAAGAATGGTGAAAAAAGGCAAAAGTCCTCATCCTGGCTAGGTCATTGGTTAGCCAAACAAGGGCTAGTAGCTTTTGTCCAGTCATGGAGCGAAAATGAGGAGTGTGAAATACCCTCCGTCTGTTTGGGCATGATGTGAGCATGGCAATAAGTGAGATGCCAACTTCCATTTTGTTGTGTGGCTGCAACTAGGTATAAGAGTTTCCTTTAGAAAATTGGGTTCTCCATCAAAATACAAGATGGCTGATACCAGCTGTAGGCAGCTGTGGCAGATTGTTTAGAGCAGTCATCCTCCAATGGGAGAGTTGGGGGTTTGATTCCAGCAGCAGTCACATGTTGAAGTGTCTCTGGACAAGACACTGAACCCCTCATTGCCTCCGATGCATCCCATCGGTGTATGAATGTGATAAAACACTGATTGTTCTTTGTACAGATCTAGTAGAGTGCTGTATGAATGGGTAAATGAGGCACATATTGAAGGGTAAAGCACTTTGATTATCTTGATAAGATAAAGGCGCTGTATAAGTACAGTATTTTTTTATCATTTACCATATATACAGTATATATGATACTGTATGTTAACTTTGTGAGCTGGAAAACATGAAAAATAAGTGATGTATTGATTTCCACTTTAGTGTGTGTGGTTGCACCTAGGCATAAGAAATCAAAAATTGCGTTGCCAAGCCAATATCCAAGATTGCCAACAACTACACATTTATGTAGACTTGCCACCACAATCATTTGAGTAAACTAAGCATGTTAATTTTTATATTGCTTAAAAGTTTACGTTCCTCAAATGATGGTCTCTGAGACATGCAGTAACAGTGACAGACTGGTGAGCGTTGGGTTAGGGTTAGCATCTTTTTTTTTCTCCTTTCTCTCGATACTGAATCAATTCAGCAGACCAAGTGATATCGTTTCTACAAATTATTGGGATGGCTGGACATTAATCTATGGTGGTCAAGGCCACCGTTTGCCACCCCCTGGCTCTGCCATTGCACCTGGGGAATAAAATTGCTCCCTCCACTCGACAGGATCTATCACTCTGCACTGCCTCGGACAAGTAAAAAATTAATTAAAAACCTCCCTCTATTATACACATTGAAACTCCTATCCACTTGAATATCTTGCATCAAACACATAATGGTTTACTCACATCCCTTGTTTAATTCCACTCAAGAAAAACACTCATTTAGAAAACTAAGAACATTCACTTTTTAAATCTCTCAGCGAGAGATTTCAATTGTTTTTGAGCTCTATGAAACAACTCCTCCTCAAAATGACGTACTGGTGTGAAAGAATGTTACAGTGATAATTGCTACACCTCTACTATTTTACATAACGTGGTTTGTTAAGTTTGTTGAGGTTTCCTCAACCGAACAACATTCGTGTTACTATGCAAATATTTGTACAGAGCAAAAATAGACCCTGTATAAGCCGATGGTGCTGCTGAGTCCAACAGTGTTGCCAAATGTACAATACAAATTGTATACAGGTGGTCCCTGACTTACGAGCGAGTTCCGTTACTACGATTATCTCGTAAGATGAAAATTCGTATGTCGGAACACGAAACACGTGTCGCTCGTAAGTCCGGATTTTCGGTCGTAAGTCGGAAAATTTATGCTAGCGCTGCTACGAACACTCGTTTTTCAACACAAACGTACATACTAGTTCATAAACATGCTAAGAAACTTGTTTACAATTGTTAGCTAACCATTTGTTAGTGACTGTAGTCACTTTCATCTAAAAACACATACCAGTGCTGTATTTTCTGTATGTTCTGTACAACTTTACTGTTCGTTAGTCAGCTCGTAAGTCCGGAACCTCGTATGCGCTCGTAAGTTGGGGATAACCCGTATAATCATATTCGTATGACAATAAACGTAAACCTTTTCCTTTAGGTCTGTCACTATACAGTTTGTTGTCATCTGTCTGCCTTTCTTCTTTGGATCTTTCTTCCAGGTACTGGATTTCTGAGTTTCCAGCAGAGTTCAATCTCAACCCTGAGCTTTCGGAGCAGATGAAAGACTTTAAAGACCTTCTGACCACCGAGGGCAACGAGCGCCAGAGTCAGCTCATCGACCTGGACAGCGTGTGAGTGAAATGGCTGCTAAACGCTGCACATGACTGAACACCAGTCACTGCAGATGTCATGTCGTCTTATTGCCTGTTGATTGACGATGCTGAGCTGCCGAGAACAACAACCAATTATTTAAGTGTGACATCAGCGTCACTTTTCAACTGGAGGGGCTTATGTGGCAGATTTTTCTCCAGCAAATAGTTTTCTTGAGCCTTACCCTGCACCAAAAGGTAATTTGCAGATGTTTAACAAGTTTGTGGGATCAGTTTTGCAACGACTATAAAGCCAATCCTCATGAATTTTATGAAGATGCTGGAAAAAAAGAGCTATAAAGACAAATTTTGTTTTTTTCATCCCTCTCAGGCCATCGTATAAATGGAAACGGCAGGTGACTCAGCGTGTCCCTTCCATGTCCAAAAAAAGGAAAATGTCCCTGCTGTTCGACCACCTCGATTCCTGTGAGCTGGCCGAACATCTGACTTTCTTGGAGTACAAATCGTTCTGCAAGATCCTGGTCAGTTTGAGCACAGCCTGCAAGGAAGCAATGTGTCCAGTCTGGTGCTGTTCATATCTCTTGAATACTTTGAATTCTTTAGTGGTGACTTGACACATGTCTGTCCACTGTTGTTGCTAACCAATAGGAATTAAAATCCATTTTCACTGGGTAGTACAGTATTTACTATTTTATCATGGAAGTGTTATTTTGGATTGCAAAACAAGTGTAATGTAAAAAAGTTTTCTTTCTTCACAACAACAGTCATTCTACACACAACCATCCGATGCTGTCTGGCCACGCTCGCCCCTGCCACAACCTTACAGTCTCCAATCTCCCTCAGGTTTCCTCTTCTACACAGAACGTTGTCGACCTGCGCAACTCCTTCCTCCAATGTAATTGGTCGCTCTTTGCCCTTTCCTCTTTTGAAAACAAGTGTTTATTACAGCCATTTCCATTCTTTTGGCAAAATCAACCACCATCTGTCCTGTGAAGCAATCCAAAATAACACTTCCATGATAAAATGGTAAATACTACCCAGTGAAAATGGATTTTCCTGTCCTGCAGATGCAGCAAAACAGGCCAAACCATGATTCTACCACTTCCATGTTTCACAGATGGGATACGGTTCTTATGCATGAATGCAGTGTTGTCCTTTCTCCAAACTTTTTTTTTTTTTTTCATTTAAAGCAAAAGTTCCTTTTTGGTTTTATCCATCCACAAAACATTTTTCCAACAGTCTTTTGGCGTGTCCACATTAATTTTTTTAACAAACTGCAGATGAACAGCAATTTTTTTTGGTTTTCTCCTTCAACCTGCCATGAACCATTGTTGTTCAGTGTCTCCTGATGGTGGACACATGAACATCAACATCAGTCAATGAGAGGGACCTTCAGTTGTTAGAAGTTACCCTGGGCTCCTTCGTGACCTCACAGCTATTACACGCCTCGTTCTTGGAGTGATCTCTGTTGGTCCACCACTCCTGGGGAGGTAACAATGCTCTTGATGTTCCTCCATTTGTCTACAATCTGTGTGACTGTGGACTGGTGGAGTCCAAACTCTTTACAGATGTTTTGTAGCATTTTCCAGCCTGATGAGCATCAACAACTCTTTATCTGAGCTCCTCAGAAATCTCCTTTGTTCCTCCATGATCCACTTCCACCAACATATTGTGAAGATCAGACTCTGATAGATCCTGGTCTTTAAATCAAACAGGGTGTCCACTCACACCTGATCATCATCATTGCTTGAAAACACCTGACTCTTAATGTCACCTTCAAACTAACTGATAATCCTAAACCCCTTACAGTATATTAAAAGCTCTGCCTCCCTATCACATTTTAAAGATTCATGGAACAAGTAAATCAAAATGCTGAGAATGGAATATTCCTGTGGTATTAAAAAATATGATTGAGGGCTTTGTATGGAGATTACTGTAAATTGAATTCTGAACTTCACAGGCAGCCAGTAGAGTAGTGACCCTAATGAGTCGCTGGCAGGAGCTTGAATGTTTTTTATTTATTATTTTTTACATTTTTGGGCTCTAGTGGCCTTTATTGTAGAGGATGAGGGCGAAACGGGTAGAGAGGGGAGAGACATTGCAGAAATAGCTCGTCGGGACCGGGACGCGAACCCGCGACGCCTGCAGCGAGGCCCAGCCTCAGAGCATGTGCCGCGCGCTTATCCCCCACGCCAAAGTGGCGGCACCTTGAATGTTTCTTTTGATTTTGGTTCTGTTTGCAAAGTTCTACAGTTTCTACATCAATACATCAGCATTGTGTCAGCTAAGATTATTACAAAATGAAGCCTCAAATTACCATTGGGCTTTAAAAGCAAAAAGGGATGTGTTAGAGAGTTCAAACATTGATCATTTAAACTTATTACTTTAATGTATTCTGATGAATCATTCATGATCAATCATCATCATGAGATGAATCATTAACCAGTTTGCTTTACTAAAAGTCTTTCTGTATGAAACAAAACATCTCTGAAGAACATAACTTGTTGCTTCCTGCACACAGAACAAAAACACTGATTTGGCCAGCTCATGTTTTAATCACAGATAAGGTTTTTACATTACGTTATTGTTTCTTTTGGCATTGCCACACTCATGTTTTAATCACAGATAAGGTTTTAACATTACGTTATTGTTTGTTGTTACACTGCCACGTTTTCCATGTGCTATCTGAAACTGTCATCCTTGTTACTCATTATTGTCCAACCTTTGAGAGAATAAAAAGCCAGTACGCACTTTCCAATTTGGATTTGATCTCAAACACTTTTGAAACATGTTTCAAAGTGTCTTGAGGTGATCTCCCATTTTCAAAGTCTGCTGCTCTGAAAATTAATTCTTGTCTCTCTTCTTGTGTGGTTCGTGTTGAAGGTGAAGGTGTTTAAAAATCCTCCATCAGGATGCATGTTGGGATTTGAAGTTGTAGCTAACATTAAACAATCTTCCAAAATTTTATAGTTTTTAATAAAGAATCATACACATCTCTCTAAAAAAAACACATTATATAACACAAACCATGGAATAGGCATTCCATCACATCATACTGGATCAGTTCATTCACAGAAATAGTCATTTAAATTTGTATGAAATTTACCATATTTTGTAATTTTATGCATTTTCTTAGCTTTTCTTCTTCTTTTTAGTTTCAGGACTACCATGGCTTTGTGATGCATGGCTGCACGGTGGATAACCCCATCCTGGAGCGCTTCATCACCCTCTTTAATAGTGTCTCCCAGTGGATCCAGCTCATGGTGCTCAGCAAGCCAACCGCCCCACAGAGAGCCGCTGTCGTCTCCCATTTCATCAGAGTGGCACAGGTCTGTCTGTCTGCTCGTCCAGTCAGGATCTGTGTTCAAATGTTTGGGCCTTGGGGTTGCATGACCATGCTCACCGACTGAGGGTGAGAGTCTGAGACTGGAGGAAAAAGAAACAATTTTTAAAGAAGCCTCAAGACTTATACAGTCACAGTTATGCCCATGATTACCCTTCTGTTTGTACCACTTGTAAGATATAAACAAAAAATAAATTCTGGGTGACATGGTGGCGCAGTTTAAACTGACACATTTCAGTAAGAATGTCCCAGGATTGCCTCCTGACCTGAGGCCTTTATATGAAGTTTGCATGTTATCTGTGTGCATGCGTGGGTTTTCTCTTGGTACTCCAATTTCCCTCCATAAACCAAAAAAAAAAGCAAGTCACGTTCACTGGTAGCTAAATTGTCCTAGGTGAGAGTGTGAATGGTTGTTTGTCTCATTTGTCTCTATGTGCCTGTTAGAGGGTGACACAGGAGACACGGGAGTGGATTTTCACTCCGGTCCCACTCCCACTGAAAAAATATCTTGTCCTATCCCAATCAAAGGACAGAGTAAAAAAAAATAAAAAAATCCTGTCCCATCCCACTCCCAGTAAAATGACTCCTGCTCCTATTTTTTTTCTTCTTCATTTAGTCTTTAGGAAATACATTGAATATGATTTGATCTTCTACCCATTCCTTTTTATATTACAGGTAGTCCCCGACTTACGAGCGAGTTCCGTTCCTACGAGGTGCTCGTAACACGAAATCTCTTACGTCGGAACA
>JBBPBX010045839.1:0-26834 GCA_038048925.1 Garcialebias charrua | reverse complement strand
GAACAATGATGAGTCCAGCTACAGGCAGGAGGTGGAACACCTGGAGAGCTGGTGCAAAGACAATAACCTTCACATAAATGTGAAGAAGACAAAGGAGATGATTGTGGACTTCAGAAGGAACAAACACACCCACACCCCACTGAACATAAGTGGATCTGCAGTGGAAGTGGTCTCCAGCTACAAGTACTTGGGTGTACACTTGAATGATAACCTCAGCTGGACCAACAACACCACCAGCCTGATCAAGAAAGGTCATCAGAGACTCTACTTCCTCAGACGACTGAGACGAGCTGGTCTGAGTAGCCCGGTCCTCACCTCCTTCTACAGGTGTGCAGTGGAGAGCATCCTGTGCTCCAGCATCAATGTGTGGCATGGAGGTTGCACAGTTGCGGAAAGAAAAGCTCTGCAGAGAGTGGTGAAGGCTGCACAGAAGATGTTGGAGTCAGTCTCCCCTCTATCACAGACATTTACACCTCCAGATGCAGGAAGAAGGCCACCTGCATCATGAAGGACCCCACTCACCCTGCACACACACTTTTTGCCCCACTCCCCTCAGGAAGGAGGTTGAGGAGCATCAAATGTAGAACCACTAGACTGAGGAACAGCTTCTACCCTGAGACTGTTAGACTCATGAATAAACAAATAATAAGAATAATCACTGAAAAATATCACAACATGCTGATACTGATCTGTTTTTCTTGTTGCTGTGTTCATCTGTGACCATTTGCTCATACAGACTCATGTTCGTGCGGCTGTCTGTTATGATTTTGTTTTTCTATTACATTAGTGCTTAGTGTATTTCTAGTTGATATTTTTCTTAGTCAATCCTAGATGTTATTACTGTTCTTCTCTTACATTTTGTTGTTGGATGTAACTGGGACCCTGTGTTCATAATCTCATTTCATCACATGCACCACATGCGGTGCAAATGACAATAAAGATTCTCTGACTCTGACTCTGACTCAATCCGCTGTAAAGCTAACAAATTGTTTAGGTCCGCTATAAGCGGATTAGCGCTTTAGCGCTCCCAAGCGGTCTGGCGCCCACCTTTGGTGTGAAGAGATGCTGATGGTGGACAAATGAGGCTGTGTGTAGGGGAGGGGTGGTGGAGATTTGAGGACGATTTTTGCACCAGTGACAAAGACAGTGGAAAAGGACAGGTGAGCTGTGGCACTAGTATGATCTGTTTTGTGGAGACACAGTGAGGCCTGGTACAGGAAGTTCGGAGGGGGGAGTATTTTGAAGAAAAATTGAAGTTAATGAGTCCCCGAGGCTCAATGGGGTTAACCTGTGTAAATAAAAGTTGAATTAAAGTTTGCTGTGGACTTTGGGCATCCCCAGCCAGGAGGGAGAAGTCTTGCAGACTGAAAGTGTCACATCAGTTTTTCAGCTGGATGCTATGATGCACTGAATGATGGGGGTGTTTGTCTCTCCAGTTGTGAGTAATGCTCCAGGACTGGGTTGTAGGCTCAGAGGGAGTGGAGGTGGCCACAAAATTCAGCTTTGTTGACATTGTGAATGCTTTTGTGATGCTCTCATTTTGTTTGGATTTGTTTTTCTTTTTATTGGCTTGTTTTTTTATTGGCTTACAGATGCATCATGTGACTTTTTAATTTACTGCACCTTTGCAGCTTTGATTAATAAAAGGTGTGTGCTCCTTCAAACATTTTTCTGGGTAAGTGAGGTGAAGCAACACAAAACCAAATTCAAGCGTCACGTTTAATGCTGAGCCAAAAGTGAACTCTGTTAACAGCAGGGCCGGCCCAAGCCTCTTTGGGGCCCTAAGCGAAATTTGGATGGGGGCCTTTTTTTTCTACTAATAATGTGAATTACTGCAATCAACGGTCAGATGGTTTAAAACGTATTGCAACTCTGACAGCCCTTTTTAATGTATATATGTAATCTATTGCAGGGGTGTCAAACTTATTTTAATTTTGGACCACAAGTTCATGAATGTCCTCAAAAAACACCAGTATGCAATGTATTTTAGTGCAAAAGTGGCATCTATTTTATTATCTTTGGTTCAAAAGAACTGCAACACTAATGTTCAAAATAATTTGTAGTGCATAGGGCTGCAACTAACGATTATTTCAATAATCGATTAATCGGCCGATTATTTTTTCGATTCATCGATGAATCGGCAAAAAAAAAAAAAAAGGAAACAAGTTTTAATTATCACCTCTTTATTCCAAAATTTGACTGACATATCAAATCGCACAAAAAACAGGTTGCTACTTGACTATTCTGTTAGTAAAATATTGAATAATTAAATAATAAAGTTAGTCAGCTTCAATAAAAAATAAATGTACACAAACATATATACAAATGTATGATTTATACCTGCACAAAATGTAGCTACTTTGTAAAATGTGTTTTTGAGGGACAAGTGTAACCTGGATTAAAGGTGTGGATTGTTTTAACCTGGATGGGGCAGCTGTGGCTGAGTTGTTAGAGCAGTCGTCCTCCAATGCAAGAGTTGGGGCTTGGAATCCACCAGCAGTCACATGCCTAAGTGTCCATGGGCAAGACACTGAACCCCATGTTTGTGCCCCATTGGTGTATGAATGTGAGCTAAAGCTCGGATTTGTCTCTTTAGAATGATTTGTTCTTTGTAATCTAGTAGAGTGCTGTATGAATGGGTAAATGAAGACATGTAGTGCTTTACACTACTATAAACAATGTAAAGCACTTTGAGTATCAATTAGATAGAAAGGTGCTATATAAGTACAGTACAGTCCATTTACCATTACAAGTGTGGATCATTGTAACCTGGGTTAAAAGTGGGCATCATGGCAGGCAGTGAAGTCTTCGTCTTCAACCATCGACAGAGGCCTCATGTCAGTGACGTTCATGTAAGGATCTTTCAGTCTCTGCTGCTTGCTGTGGTGTGCATGATGTCTGTCCATCATGAAGGCTGCCTGTCACTGTTGTTTTCTGGAATGAGAGAGAGTTTATATGTATTATATCATAATTTACAGTAACTCAAGAAATGCCTTGTTTCACTTGGTTAAACGCACAAGCACACACACACACACACACACACACACACAAATATAAAATACTAATTACACACACTTGAGTAGATGAATAAATTACTGTAATTCCTGTTTAAATGCAATTCATCCTTCCATACAATGCAGTGACTTCAGACTTTGCCAGCAAATTAAAAGTTGAAGCTAAATCATTAAATTATCACCATCTTTGTGTTAGATTTATTTATAAAACACATTTAAACACTGCTTGTATCGTTACATTAAAAATAAAAACACACACATTCTCTGTCACAGCTAAGAAACAAGCAGCTTCAGCTGCCAGAGACACTGGCATCACGTTTTCTCTCTTTGAAACAGAACAAATATGTTTTGACTTGTACCTGCTGCTCTTCCTTCATTCACACCGTGGTGAAGCCCGTCATGTTTACATTTCATCTGCGTGGTTATCTCGTGTCGCGTCGTCACTTTTCAAAGCTTTTTCATCTTTATGAAGCGTCGAACTCCCACACGTTGTAGGACTTATTTACAGTTTTCTCTGCGTCGCGTCGGTCATTGTAAAATAGACTTTGAAAACAGTCTCTGCTGTTTCCTCCTCCCTCCTCGCTCAGTTCAGAAGCCACACACACGCGCAGGCGCAGCACGCTGACGCTGCAGTTTTTTTTTTTTTTTTCAAACTTTATTCAGTCAGGCTCAGCCAGCTTTGACAAAGCTTTACCGGTGAACAAAACAGCTCCGCGGCGCCGTGAAAGATGCATAATCGCGCGACACAACGAATCGATGATGAAATTCGTTGCCAACACTTTTAAAAATCGATTTTTATCGATTTTATCGATTCGTTGTTGCAGCTCTACCTGGGACCATACATGATCAGGTAAACCATGAGCATTGCCAAATTATTCTGGATTTATAAGTCAGAATTTTTAGTTTGTAAACTCAGAAAGTCCAACTGTGAGGACAACAAATACCTTTAGATCTGCAGATCCAAAACACAACACCTGTGAATAACAATGTTATCTTATTATATTTGACAAGACTATAGTAATGAAAAAAGTGTTTACTTTGGCTTAAAATCACAATGTTTGCATTAACATGTGACCTAGGAAGTGACACCATCATCTTAACCTGGGACTTTTCAGAATAAATCACCCTCTGATGTTCTGAGCTCCACAACTTGAGGATGAGTTGATTTTATGATTCTTATTGTTCATTCATTCATTCATTCAACCTTTATTGTTGAGTCATTGTGCCGTGTTGAATCATAAACCCTAGATACCACTGCATGTAGTTTGAGCACAAACCCAAACACTTCATTCTAATCAAAGTGGTGTTTTATTCTCAAAGTCCCTGTAGTGTCACTTCGTAGCCTAGATGCTAATATTGTCATTTTATGCCTGAATAAACACTCTCTAACTAATACAACCTGAAGTCATGGCCAAAAGAGTTGAGAATGACACAGATATTAATTATCACAAAGTTTGCTGCCACATTATTTTTTAATCTTTTTGTCATATGTTTTTATGGCATACCTATAAATACATTATTGAGTATATGTAAATACTCATCATAAAAATTGTGTCAACAAACTTTGTGGCAAAGTTTTGTGTCATTCTCAAAAATTTTGGCCACGACTGTAGTCAAGTACAATCTGATGAGGTAATGAGTGTTAGGGGGGTAGGAAAGGATTGACTTTAAGAGCGACTTGAAGACCTTTCTTTTCGACCAAGCATACTCTACCGCCTCATGATTCTACTTTTGATCTTAGCTGATATTGTTATTGATTTTAATTGTTTTATTTGTTTTATTGACATTTAATTATGTTGCTCCTTGTAGCACTTTGAGATTTTCATTAATGAAAAGTGCGTTATAAATTGAATTCATTATTATTATTATTATGTGCAGCAGGTTAAACTTATTAAAGATAGGAATGGGAATGTTCTAACAAGTGAGGAGAGTGTGACAGGAAGATGGAAGGATTACTTTGAGGAGCTAATGAATGAAGACAATGAAAGAGAAAGAAGAGTGGAGGTCATAGAAACTGTGGACCAGGAAGTGGGAAAGATTAGTGAGGGTGAAGTCCGGAAAGCTCTGAAAAGAATGAAGAAGGGGAAGGCAGTAGGACCTGATGACATACCAGTGGAGTTTTGGAAATGTCTTGGAGAGATGGCAGTGAGGTTTTTGACTCAAATATTTAATGGAATATTTGAGGGTGAGAAAATGCCCGAAGAATGGAGAAGAAGTGTGCTGGTTCCCATTTTTAAGAACAACGGTGATGTACAGAGTTGTAGCAACTACAGGGGAATTAAGTTGATGAGCACACGATGAAGATCTGGGAGAGAATTGTGGAAGGAAGGCTTAGACAAGAGGTGACTATCTGTGAGCAGCAGTATGGTTTCATGCCAAGAAAGAGCACCACAGATGCATCTTTGCTTTGAGGATGTTGATAGAGAAGTACAGAGAGGGTCAGAAAGAACTCCATTGTGTGTTTGTGGATTTAGAAAAAGCATATGACAGGGTGCCAAGAGAGGAGGTATGGTATTGCATGAGGAAATCTGGAGTGGCAGAAAAGTATGTTAGACTGGTACAGGACATGTATCAGGACAGTAGGACAACAGTGAGATGTGCTGTAGGAGTGACAGATAGCTTCAAGGTAGAGGTGGGATTGCATCAAGGATCTGCTCTGAGCCCCTTCTTGTTTGCTCTGGTGATGGACTGACTAACATATGAGGTCAGGCAGGAATCCCCATGGACTATGATGTTTGCAGATGACATTGTGATCTGTGGTGAGAACAGGGAACAGGTGGAACAGAACTTAGAGAGGTGGAGGTATGCTCTTGAACAAAGAAGAATGAAAGTCAGCCGTAGTAAGACAGAGTACATGTGTGTGAATGAGAGGGAGGCCGGTGGAACAGTGAGGCTACAAGGAGCAGAGGTCACAAAGGTGCAGGACTTCAAGTACTTGGGGTCCACTGTCCAGGAAAATGGGGAATGTGGTAAAGAGGTGAAAAAGAGAGTCCAGGCAGGATGGAGTGGATGGAGAAAAGTTTCAGGAGTGATTTGTGACAAAAAGGTGTCAGCAAAGGTCAAAGGAAAAGTTTACAAGACAGTGGTGAGACCAGCTATGTTGTATGGTCTGAAGACAGAGACATGGACAAAAAGACAGGAGAAATAACTGGAAGTGGCAGAAATGAAGATGTTGAGGTTCTCCTTAGGAGTGACAAGGATGGATAAGATCAGGAATGAGATCATCAGAGGTACAGCACATGTTGAACAACTAGGAGATAAAGTTAGAGAGGCCAGACTGAGATGGTTTGGACATGCCCAGAGGAGGGACAGTGGGTATATTGGTAGAAGGATGTTAGAAATGCAGCTGCCAGGAAAAAGACACAGAGGAAGGCCAAAGAGGAGATATATGGATTCAGTCAGAGAGGACATGGAGGTAGTTGGAGGTCACAAAGGTGTAGGACTTCAAGTACTTGGGGTCCATTGTCCAGGAAATTTGGGAAAGAGGTAAAAAAAAGAGAGTCCAGGCAGGATGGAGTGGATGGAGAAAAGTTTCAGGAGTGATTTGTGACAAAAACGTGTCAGCAAAGGTCAAAGGAAAAGTTTACAAGACAGTGGTGAGATCAGCTATGTTGTATGGTCTGGAGACAGAGACCTAGACAAAAAGACAGGAGAAAGAACTGGAAATGGCAGAAATGAAGCTGTTTATGTTCTCCTTAGGAGTGACTGTGGGTGTATTGGCAGAAGGATGTTAGAAATGCAGCTGCCAGGAAAAAGACACAGAGGAAGGCCAAAGAGGAGATACTGTATATGGATGCAGTTAGAGAGGACATGAAGGTAGTTGGAGTGAGGACAGAGGATGCAGAGGACAGAGTGAGGTGGAGGAGGATGACGTGCTGTGGTGACCCCTGAAGAGGGAACAGCCAAAAGAAGAACAAGAAGAGGTCTGTTGTAAGCAAAATGCTGTGTATTGTGCTAACAGGTGGACTTCTAAGTTTACAAACTCTGAATTCTGACTTTTAAACTCAGAATTACCTGGATACACTCACTGGAAATGATGAAATCAATAAAAAAAAAAAAAAGATAAATAGGAGGGAGAAGAGGAAAGTGAAGAATGTAGGACTGAGGGTTGAAACTCTAAATGTGGGGACAATGACAGGCAATGTTTGTCAAGAGGTGACTCAAGAGGAGACATATGGATGAAGACTTACACAAGAGGTGACTATCTGTGAGCAGCAGTATGGTTTCATGTCAAAAAAGACCACCACAGATGCCATCTTTGGTTTGAGGATGTTGATAGAGAAGTACTGTACAGAGAGGGTGTCGAAGGAGGAGGTGTGGTAAACCGGGCATTTCTTTAAAATTTAAAAAGATAAACACCTAAAAAATATATTTGTTTGTTGACATTATAATAAAGATGTGTCTGAGCTGAACTTCTCCTTAATAAATGAGAGTAATGGTCAAATCTGCTGAATTTATAAAATACCGTATACGGTAGTTTCAAGATAAGATAAGATAAGATGCCTTTATTAATCCCACAGTGGGGAAATTTACATTGTCACAGCAGCATAGAGGACAGGGACCAGTTCAGAAAAAATGTTAAAAAATCTCTATATACATAAATAATACAAATTAGTACAAAAAAACACTGAAACAGTATAAAACAAAATATAGCTACTAAGAGCAGCGCGTGTTGTACAGTCTGATGGCAGCCGGAAGGAAAGACCTACGGTATCTTTCCTTCACGCACTTAGTTGTCTCAAGCGTGCACGAGCAGCGAGTGGAAACCGAGCATTTCTTTAAAATTTAACAAGATAAACACCTAAAAATATATTTCTTTGCTGACATTATAGCAAAGATGTGTCTGAGCTGACCTTTTCCTTAATAAATGAGTAAAGGTCAAATCTGCTGAATTTATAAAACACCGTACAGTAGTTTCGCTGTCTCAAGCGTGCACAAGCAGCGAGTGGAAACCGAGCATTTCTTTAAAATTTAACAAGATAAACACCTAAAAATACATTTGTTTGCTGACATTATAGCAAAGATGTGTCTGAGCTGAACTTTTCTTTAATAAATGGACATAATGTTCAAATCAGCTGGATTTAAATAGTTAAATAGGACTTTTTTTTTTGCTCTAAAATATCCGTACACAGGTACACGGGTAGTCAGCAAAAGCCTAGAGGGCCCTTTAGCACCACTAGCACCACTAGCAGCCGAAAGTGGTACTGCTCAATTTTTTTCAGTTATAATGAATGCAAACAGTCTTATCTCAGCCAAAAATTGGTCTAAAAATATGGGGGAAAATCCATAAATACGTTGATCTGCAGTATAAGTCGCAGGACATGGTAATTAGGCAAAAACTGAGATTTAGATACCGAAAATATGGTACTTTTTATAACGAATGCAGATGTGGTATTGGCTAATGATTCAGATCTTTTTAACAACTCCTTACCTTGAACGATATGAACGGAGTTGTGGACAGTAAAAATACATTCATAGTTCTATTTGTTTTTCTCCTTGTAATGTCTTTATTTTTTCCTCCTTAACCACAGAGACCAGGTCTTCACTTGACAAAATACTGTTTCGTCCATGTGATGTGATGACATAATAACATATGCCATATTCCCTATGAGATGACAGGGTGACAAGAGAGGAGGTGTGGTACTGCATGAGGAAATCTGGAATGGCAGACAACTATGTTAGACTGGTACAGGACATGTATGAGGACAGCAGGACAGCAGTGAGATGTGCTGTAGGAGTGACAGATAGCTTCAAGGTGGAGGTGGGAGTGCATCAAGGATAGTCTCTGAGCCCCTAGTTGTTTGCTCTGGTGATGGACCGACTAACAGATGAGGTCAGGCAGGAATCCCCATGGACTATGATGTTTGCAGATGACATTGTGATCTGTGGTGAGAACAGGAAACAGGTGGAAGAGAACTTAGAGAGGTGGAGGCATGCACTTCAAAGAGGAGGAATGAAAGTCAGCCGTAGTAAGACAAGAGTACATGTGTGTGAATGAGAGGGAGGCCAGTGAAACAGTGAGGCTACAAGGATCAGAGGTCACAAAGGTGCAGGACTTCAAGTACTTGGGGTCCATTGTCCAGGAAATTTGGGAAAGAGGTAAAAAAAAAAAGAAGAGATCCAGGCAGGATGGAGTGGATGGAGAAATGTTTCAGGAGTGATTTGTGACAAAAACGTGTCAGCAAAGGTCAAAGGAAAAGTTTACAAGACAGTGGTGAGATCAGCTATGTTGTATGGTCTGGAGACAGAGACATGGACAAAAAGACAAGAGAAAGAACTGGAAATGGCAGAAATGAAGCTGTTTATGTTCTCCTTAGGAGTGACAGTGGGTGTATTGGCAGAAGGATGTTAGAAATGCAGCTGCCAGGAAAAAGACACAGAGGAAGGCCAAAGAGGAGATACTGTATATGGATGCAGTTAGAGAGGACATGAAGGTAGTTGGAGTGAGGACAGAGGATGCAGAGGACAGAGTGAGGTGGAGGAGGATGACGTGCTGTGGTGACCCCTGAAGAGGGAACAGCCAAAAGAAGAACAAGAAGAGGTCTGTTGTAAGCAAAATGCTGTGTATTGTGCTAACAGGTGGACTTCTAAGTTTACAAACTCTGAATTCTGACTTTTAAACTCAGAATTACCTGGATACACTCACTGGAAATGATGAAATCAATAAAAAAAAAAAAAGATAAATAGGAGGGAGAAGAGGAAAGTGAAGAATGTAGGACTGAGGGTTGAAACTCTAAATGTGGGGACAATGACAGGCAATGTTTGTCAAGAGGTGACTCAAGAGGAGACATATGGATGAAGACTTACACAAGAGGTGACTATCTGTGAGCAGCAGTATGGTTTCATGCCAAGAAAGACCACCACAGATGCCATCTTTGGTTTGAGGATGTTGATAGAGAAGTACTGTACAGAGAGGGTGCCGAAGGAGGAGGTGTGGTAAACCGGGCATTTCTTTAAAATTTAAAAAGATAAACACCTAAAAAATATATTTGTTTGTTGACATTATAATAAAGATGTGTCTGAGCTGAACTTCTCCTTAATAAATGAGAGTAATGGTCAAATCTGCTGAATTTATAAAATACCGTATACGGTAGTTTCGTTGTCTCAAGCGTGCACGAGCAGCGAGTGGAAACCGAGCATTTCTTTAAAATTTAACAAGATAAACACCTAAAAATATTTTTGTTTGCTGACATTATAGTAAAGATGTGTCTGAGCTGACCTTTTCCTTAATAAATGAGTAAAGGTCAAATCTGCTGAATTTATAAAATACCGTATACGGTAGTTTCGTTGTCTCAAGCGTGCACGAGCAGCGAGTGGAAACCGAGCATTTCTTTAAAATTTAACAAGATAAACACCTAAAAAATATATTTGTTTGCTGACATTATAGTAAAGATGTGTCTGAGCTGACCTTTTCCTTAATAAATGAGTAAAGGTCAAATCTGCTGAATTTATAAAACACCGTACAGTAGTTTCGTTGTCTCTAGCGTGCATGAGCAGTAAGTGGAAACCGAGCATTTCTTTAAAATTTAACAAGATAAACACCTAAAAAATATATTTATTTGCTGACATTATAGTAAAGATGTGTCTGAGCTGACCTTTTCCTTAATAAATGAGTAAAGGTCAAATCTGCTGAATTTATAAAACACCGTACAGTAGTTTCGCTGTCTCAAGCGTGCACAAGCAGCGAGTGGAAACCGAGCATTTCTTTAAAATTTAACAAGATAAACACCTAAAAATACATTTGTTTGCTGGCATTATAGCAAAGATGTGTCTGAGCTGAACTTTTCTTTAATAAATGGACATAATGTTCAAATCAGCTGGATTTAAATAGTTAAATAGGACTTTTTTTTTTTGCTCTAAAATATCCATACACAGGTACACGGGTAGTCAGCAAAAGCCTAGAGGGCCCTTTAGCACCACTAGCACCACTAGCAGCCGAAAGTGGTACTGCTCAATTTTTTTCAGTTATAATGAATGCAAACAGTCTTATCTCAGCCAAAAATTGGTCTAACAATATGGGGGAAAATCCATAAATACGTTGATCCGCAGTATAAGTCGCAGGACATGGTAATTAGGCAAAATCTGAGATTTAGATACCGAAAATATGGTACTTTTTATAACGAATGCAGATGTGGTATTGGCTAATGATTCAGATCTTTTTAACAACTCCTTACCTTGAACGATATAAACGGAGTTGTGGACAGTAAAAATACATTCATAGTTCTATTTGTTTTTCTCCTTGTAATGTCTTTATTTTTTCTTCCTTAACCACAGAGACCTGGGGCCTCATGTATCAAAAACCTGCGTGGATTTCTCACTGAAAAGTGACGTACGGTAAAATCCAGAAAAGTGTCTATGCACAAAAAAATCCAGATTTATCAAACTGTGCGTACACCGGTATCCACGCACATTCCTTTTGTACATCACAATCAACGTGGAACTGAGCGCACATGAGAGAGTGGCCGACTCCGCCTTTGACACGCCTCCGTATAAATATGCAAAGTCATTTAAATATGCCATGCACGACAGGAATGTCGTCTCTGCTCCATTGCAAATCATGTCGGAACGTGGAAAAAAGAGGAACTTCACGGACTGTGAACAGGAATCACTTCTGAGTGAGGCAGAGAAGCACGGAAAAAGGCTTTATTTGGCACGCTCAGCGCAAAACAAACCATCCACTTTTAAATAAAAAGTTGACCAAGCTGCCCTTACATGCCTGTATAGGTTAGTGGTGAGTGCGCTCGCCCTTCGTCCCAAAGGTCCTGAGATCGACTCCCGCATGGTACAACGTTTTTTTTATTTTGTTATTCCAGATTTAAAGAACACAGGAAAACTATTTAATGAAACAACAAGAAATAGAACAATACATGAAATGAAAGGAAGCAGACGATTTCTTGTTTTGTAAATAGTTTTCATGTGTATTTAAATCTGGAACGAAAAAAAAAAAGAAAGAACGTTGTACCATGCGAGATTCGAACTCATGACCTTTGGAACTAAAGGCAAGCACGCTACACACTGACCTAAACGTAGGCATATTGGTACAGCTTGGTTAACTTCTTATTTAAAGAAATCACATCTCAGTGTTGTCAATATCGTTGCCACTATTTGGCGCATGCTTTTATATCCACTCATCTAATTGCGTCCATGTGGATGTAATAATCGTTAATCATGTGTGTTTGGTGGGATTAATGATTGTTTTCACATCATGGACACAGTTTCTCAGAATCACCTGTAAGTGTCGCCAAAGGAACAAAAACCACAGAAACGTGCGTACGCAAGCAGGGGAGCTGGCGTGGATATGTACTTGGATGCGCACATATTCACGTTCAGTTCAGTTTTGATACATACAGGGTTTTGCGTGGATTGTGCCGTACGCAAGGTTTTTGTGCGCACACACGGTTGATACATGAGGCCCCAGGTCTTCACTTGACAAAATACTGTTTAGTCCATGTGATGTGATGACATAATAACATATGCCATATTCCCTATGAGATGACAGGGTGACAAGAGAGGAGGTGTGGTACTGCATGAGGAAATCTGGAATGGCAGACAACTATGTTAGACTGGTACAGGACATGTATGAGGACAGCAGGTGTCCTGAGATGTGCTGTAGGAGTGACAGATAGCTTCAAGGTGGAGGTGGGAGTGCATCAAGGATAGTCTCTGAGCCCCTTGTTGTTTGCTCTGGTGATGGACCGACTAACAGATGAGGTCAGGCAGGAATCCCCATGGACTATGATGTTTGCAGATGACATTGTGATCTGTGGTGAGAACAGGAAACAGGTGGAAGAGAACTTAGAGAGGTGGAGGCATGCACTTCAAAGAGGAGGAATGAAAATCAGCCATAGTAAGACAGAGTACATGTGTGTGAATGAGAGGGAGGCCAGTGGAACAGTGAGGCTACAAGGATCAGAGGTCACAAAGGTGCAGGACTTCAAGTACTTGGGGTCCATTGTCCAGGAAATTTGGGAAAGAGGTAAAAAAAAAAAGAGAGTCCAGGCAGGATGGAGTGGATGGAGAAATGTTTCAGGAGTGATTTGTGACAAAAACGTGTCAGCAAAGGTCAAAGGAAAAGTTTACAAGACAGTGGTGAGATCAGCTATGTTGTATGGTCTGGAGACAGAGACATGGACAAAAAGACAAGAGAAAGAACTGGAAATGGCAGAAATGAAGCTGTTTATGTTCTCCTTAGGAGTGACAGTGGGTGTATTGGCAGAAGGATGTTAGAAATGCAGCTGCCAGGAAAAAGACACAGAGGAAGGCCAAAGAGGAGATACTGTATATGGATGCAGTTAGAGAGGACATGAAGGTAGTTGGAGTGAGGACAGAGGATGCAGAGGACAGAGTGAGGTGGAGGAGGATGACGTGCTGTGGTGACCCCTGAAGAGGGAACAGCCAAAAGAAGAACAAGAAGAGGTCTGTTGTAAGCAAAATGCTGTGTATTGTGCTAACAGGTGGACTTCTAAGTTTACAAACTCTGAATTCTGACTTTTAAACTCAGAATTACCTGGATACACTCACTGGAAATGATGAAATCAATAAAAAATAAAAAAAGATAAATAGGAGGGAGAAGAGGAAAGTGAAGAATGTTGGACTGAGGGTTGAAACTCTAAATGTGGGGACAATGACAGGCAATGTTTGTCAAGAGGTGACTCAAGAGGAGATATATGGATGAAGACTTACACAAGAGGTGACTATCTGTGAGCAGCAGTATGGTTTCATGCCAAGAAAGACCACCACAGATGCCATCTTTGCTTTGAGGATGTTGATAGAGAAGTACTGTACAGAGAGGGTGCCGAAGGAGGAGGTGTGGTAAACCGGGCATTTCTTTAAAATTTAAAGAGATAAACACCTAAAAAATATATTTGTTTGTTGACATTATAATAAAGATGTGTCTGAGCTGAACTTCTCCTTAATAAATGAGAGTAATGGTCAAATCTGCTGAATTTATAAAATACCGTATACGGTAGTTTCGTTGTCTCAAGCGTGCACGAGCAGCGAGTGGAAACAGAGCATTTCTTTAAAATTTAACAAGATAAACACCTAAAAATACATTTGTTTGCTGACATTATAGCAAAGATGTGTCTGAGCTGAACTTTTCTTTAATAAATGGACATAATGTTCAAATCAGCTAGATTTAAATAGTTAAATAGGACTTTTTTTTTTTGCTCTAAAATATCCGTACACAGGTACACGGGTAGTCAGCAAAAGCCTAGAGGGCCCTTTAGCACCACTAGCACCACTAGCAGCCGAAAGTGGTACTGCTCAATTTTTTTCAGCTATAATGAATGCAAACAGTCTTATCTCAGCCAAAAATTGGTCTAAAAATATGGGGGAAAATCCATAAATACGTTGATCCGCAGTATAAGTCGCAGGACATGGTAATTAGGCAAAAACTGAGATTTAGATACCGAAAATATGGTACTTTTTATAACGAATGCAGATGTGGTATTGGCTAATGATTCAGATCTTTTTAACAACTCCTTACCTTGAACGATATGAACGGAGTTGTGGACAGTAAAAATACATTCATAGTTCTATTTGTTTTTCTCCTTGTAATGTCTTTATTTTTTCCTCCTTAACCACAGAGACCAGGTCTTCACTTGACAAAATACTGTTTCGACCATGTGATGTGATGACATAATAACATATGCCATATTCCCTATGAGATGACAGGGTGACAAGAGAGGAGGTGTGGTATTGCATGAGGAAATCTGGAGTGGCAGATAACTATGTTAGACTGGTACAGGACATGTATGAGGACAGCAGGACAGCAGTGAGATGTGCTGTAGGAGTGACAGATAGCTTCAAGGTGGAGGTGGGATTGCATCAAGGATAGTCTCTGAGCCCCTTGTTGTTTGCTCTGTGTTGAGACCAGCTATGTTGTATGGTCTGAAGACAGAGACATGGACAAAAAGACAGGAGAAATAACTGGAAGTGGCAGAAATGAAGATGTTGAGGTTCTCCTTAGGAGTGACAAGGATGGATAAGATCAGGAATGAGATCATCAGAGGTACAGCACATGTTGAACAACTGGGAGATAAAGTTAGAGAGGACACACTGAGATGGTTTGGACATGTCCAGAGGAGGGACAGTGGGTATATTGGTAGAAGGATGTTAGAAATGCAGCTGCCAGGAAAAAGACACAGAGGAAGGCCAAAGAGGAGATATATGGATGCAGTTAGAGAGGACATGAAGGTAGTTGGAGTGAGGACAGAGGATGCAGAGGACAGAGTGAGGTGGAGGAGGATGACTTGCTGTGGTGACCCCTGTAGAGGGAACAGCCAAAAGAAGAAGAAGAAGAGGTCTGTTGTAAGCAAAATTCTGTGCATTGTGCTAACAGGTGGACTTGTAAGTTTACAAACTTTGAATTCTGACTTTTAAACTCAGAATTACAGTACCTGGATACACTCATGGTAATTGCTGAGCTGCTGACTTTCATGTTTTTCACTTTATATGGCCCCAGTTTGCCACTGGACATGATGAAATCAGTTTAAAAAAAAGATAAATCAGATTTTTTTTTAAATAAAAGAAAGTGCAACTGCCATGTTCAATGTCCATGCAGAGATAATTTAGCATTTTAGAAAAAAGTGCAACAAACCATGCTGAGAGCAGTGTGCCATGGTCTGTGGACAGTCAACATATGACATGAGTCCAAACAGCAGACAAACTGTCTGAGGAAAATCTTTGGTGTTATCTGTTACTGTACTTCCCTCCACACACAGCAGCAGCAGATGTGGGCTGGAGCTCCATGGTGTCTTGTCCTCCTCAGGGGAACAATCAGCACTCCAACCGTTAGGGCGGCCATGGCTCCTTCTTTTCTCGCATCCTACAACAAAACACAGTGTCAAAGCATTACAATAAGTTGATTGTAAAATTCATTCAAACTAACTACAGTACAGTACTGTACCTGGGTGTTTCGTCATTACTCCTTTACACATTTCGATTAATCATATATGTATAGAAAGTACACAATAAACCATAAAACTTTAAAAGTAACTAAATGAATAGTTTTAAAGGTCCACTGACATCAACTTACAAATTTGCATGAAATGATAGAAGATATATATATATTTTATCATTCAACTATGTTCGTTTTTGCAAACTAAATGATAAAATAATGAAAATTCCTTCCAAACTGACTCTAAATTAAAAACTGCTTTTCTCTCTGAAATTTCCGACTACAACCAAATGCAACATTTGTGACGTAGGAAGTAGATGAAAACAGTGCAGCAAGGATTTTGTTGAGAGTTCGTAAATTTGAACATAAGATAAGACATGTACACGAGTCCAAACAGCAGACAAATTGTCTGAGGAAAGTGTTTGGTGTTATCTGTTACTGTACTGTACTTCCTTCCACAGTAGGACAGGACCAGTAACATTAAAAACACTGTGCAGTACATCACCTTTTAAATCTTGTAACTTTGACGCTGGAGACACAAAAGTTTTAAATCAGAGGCTGAGCAAAAAAAAATAAAGCAAATGTTATTGTTTTTATTTTTTTTTTTATTCTGTCAAAAATTTAGTGTAAGGGTACCACTGTCTGCAGCCTGCTCTCCAAGATGACTGCTGATTACCAACACCTGGCGGTCATTAACCTGACGAGCTCTGCCTCCTATTTAAGGCTGCAGTCCAGTGCTACTCTTTGTTGGAGCATATCACCTTCTATGGTATTGTGCGCATCTATTTGTACTTTGACTCTAGTCTTGTGCCTGTTTACCTTGTGATCATCTTGTTTCCAGTCTCCTTGACTCCTCGGCTCTGACCCTCATCTGGTTCCTGTTGGATCCTCCTGGAGCTGCCTGGTTTCACCCCAGGATTCTCCTCGGCCCTCACACCCTGGTTTGGTTCCCCTCTGTTCAGTTTGGACTGCTTGTGCCTGTTCCACCAATTGCCTGCTTTCTTCGGTTTATCCTGGACCCTCCTGGACTCCTCTCTGCAGCATCTCTGGATTGGAGGATTGACTTCACTACACCCCCAAAGACTAAGGGATTAACGCAGCAAAATCATTATCAAGACTCTTACCTGAACTCCTCTGACCACCTGAACTCCTCTGACCACCATATCGCCTTCTTCCAGGATGTTGCAGAGAGACGACTGTTAAACTGATATCCACTGTGAATTAATAAACATTGTCACTTTTGTATCCTGTCTCTGCTTCGTTCTGGGTCTCATATTGTCTGGGTTCCCTGTATTATAACATTTACAATGTTACAGTCGTATTTCAATGCTTACCTGTCTTTTAGTGAACAGTGCTGCCATCACTGGCTCGGTTTCTCTATAATCATAACTGCATACATTTGAAGAGAGACAGCTGTTTAACAAATTCAGCCAAATTTCATATCCACAGCTGTAAATTTCCCATGTTTAAACCCTGTGTGCAAAAGCTTTAAAAACTAAAACAAAACCGTCTTAACACATTTCTATTGTAACCTTTTAAATATTATTTTTTTTTACTGTGTGCATTTTATATTTTGCCTCAAAAGTTTGATTTCGTTGTGCTGTCATTATTTTGTATAAAGACTTGTAAAAAAAAAAAAAAAAATTAATTAAAAAAAAACGCTTTGTTTTTATTTAAATTGTTCATTTTAAAGCTCATTGGCTCACAGAACTAAATCTGACTCCGTGATTGGCTAACCCCACTTTAATGAGCTGAAACTCTCAACACCTCCCCCTTTTCAGATTTGCATCGTTGAGGTAAGGTCCTCTCTCCTGTCTTCATAATATATATCTCCTGTCTTCATAATATGTGTATTAATATCTATGGGTAATGAACAGTTAAGCACTTTATCCTAAACTTTAAAACATTTTAAGAACAAAATGTATTTCTTAGAGCTCCA
This sequence comes from Garcialebias charrua, assembly GCA_038048925.1. Classification (NCBI taxonomy): domain Eukaryota; kingdom Metazoa; phylum Chordata; class Actinopteri; order Cyprinodontiformes; family Rivulidae; genus Garcialebias; species Garcialebias charrua. Next base: position 8,980 of record JBBPBX010045839.1, on the reverse strand, counting down.
GTCAGTTCCAGGCGTTGCGTAGAGCTGGCAGCTTTCTGAAGCAGTCTGAGCTGGCAGCTTTCTGAAGCAGTTCACAAAGACTAACTTCATACATTAGAGCCAGATTTTTTCTTTTTATAACTTACCAGAGCAGTTTTCTCCGCGGTGCATCCATCCAACGAGCTGCTAGCGTTAGCTGTTAGCTGCTAGCTCCACGCTGCTGCTTCGTGACGTAGCAGCTTGTGCACCTGTTGCTCATCCAAATCGCCCGCGGAGCTACGGGTGGTCTCTCTGCGGCCAGTCAGTGAACACAATACCTGTACATCATATAAAATAAAAATATCCAGTGTGTGCTGCAGTGGTAACGTTAGTTTTCTGTTTTATATTTCACGTGGCTTCAGCTGCGGCTCTCCTTTGATCAGACGCAGCACCTTGTCTCTGTCCCTCTGCGCTGAGCAGCGCTGAACAGCCTGCCTCTTAAAGGGACCGTCAACAAATTTTCAGCCGCATTCACTCTTCAGAAACAAATAATTTATTTTACAGGATTACTGTATTTTCAGTGTTTAAAGCAGCACCATGTATCATAAAGTTTCTCAGTATTCTGCATGTTAATAAATCATGAATTTTCTCACATTTAAAATCTAGAACAAGGTTGCACTTGTGTTTCTGTAACGTTCTTTTAAAGCATCCATTCAAGGATTCAAAAATACAAGATTCTCTGTCACAAAATTGTGTACACAGGGTCCCAGTTACATCCAACAAAAGTATTAAAGTCTGTGTAAAAGAAATCATCAATCAACTTTATTTCTATAGCACATTTTAAAAAACAGGGTTAACCAGTGCTGTACAATAACACAAACGACAAGTTAATTAAAACGATAAAAAAAACACAAAGCATACAAAAACAAAAAGTACAAAAGCCAGTCTTACAGTATGTGTGTTAAAATTCATTCAACCTTTATTTTGTCAGGTTAATGTCGTAGAGCTTCAAGGACTCATTTACAAGAGCGACTGGCTACAAAGTAAAGAATGATGACAACAGCAACAGTAGAAATTTCCTTAAACAATCAATTGACAAACAAAAGAGAAATACAGATTTCTTTAAACAAATTAAAACAAAATATTAAAGTAACATTACAAAGTAGATGTAGAAAATCAGTAACCCTAATCAGTAACAGGAACACATCTGCATTGGTTTTTGCCAGGATTCCAACAGATGTTGTATTACAAAAGTATTTAGAGAGGTCAAGGCCGAGAGCTTTAAGTCTTTTTGTAAGATATTCCAGGAAGCAGGAGCGGAGTAGGAGAAGGTCCTTTTGACAAGTTCAGTCCTCACTGAGGGAACACTGCAGGCAGGTGATGATGTCCTGAGAGCGCACGCTGTAGCTGCACTCACTCAAAGACATGTAGGAGGAGATGTATGAGGGCAGCAGACCAAGAAGTGATTTAAAGATGAAAATGTACCAGTGGAAGAGTCTGTGTGAGGTTAATGGTGGTTTGCCTAGGGACCGTCAACAAATTACTGTATTTTCAGAGTATTTGTCAAAGCAGCACTATGTATCATAAAGTTTCTCAGTATTCTGCATGTTAATAAATCATGAATTTTCTCACAATTTAAACAAGGTGGCCTCACGTAATTAGCTTGTTTGATTCAAAATGAACATGCCCTCCTTTCTGCTCCTTCTTCCAGTTCTTGTTTCTCCTACTGTCTTTTTGATCCTATAAAACCATCTTCCTTTTGTTTCTTCATCCCATCTTTTTTGCCATTCTTTCTTCAGTTTTTGTTTGATGATACTTTTTGCCTCTGATTTACTTGTTTTTACTGTGAAGTTGATCTCATTTTGAGTTGCCTTCTTTGCCATCTTATCTGCTGTGGCCACGTAATAATTATCTCGTTCCCACGTGATGATTATTGCGTGGGAAGGCGAAATGATCACATGGCCACATGAACATTTCATTTCCTACCTGACGGGCTCCGTATAAAACTGTGCATAAGTGGTGTAATAAACTAGTATCTGTAAGATACTAGTTTATTTTGTGTTCACTGACAGTGCCATATGTAATTTGCTCTTTAGTCTGTTGTTTGCTGCTGTTACTGAGTTCATTCATTCAACATGAAAATACAGTAGTCTGCTGCAGGTGCTCAGTCTGTCCCTCTGAGGAGCGGTGGTTCGCTTAGGGACCGTCAACAAATTACTGTATTTTCAGAGTATTGTATTTTCAGAGTACAGAGAGAGAGAGAGACACACACAGAGACAGACACAGAGGAAGAGGGACAGAGACAGACAGACAGGCACAGAGAGACAGAGAGAGAGAGAGAGAGGCAGACAGGGATATAAAGTTAGGGAGGCCAGACTGAGATGGTTTGGAGCTGTCCAGAGGACGGACAGTGGTTTGGACATGTTCAGAGGACGGACAGTGGTTTGGACATGTCCAGAGGAGGGACAGTGGTTTGGACATGTCCAGAGGACGGACAGTGGTTTGGACATGTCCAGAGGAGGGACAGTGGTTTGGACATGTCCAGAGGAGGGACAGTGGTTTGGACATGTCCAGAGGACGGACAGTGGTTTGGACATGTCCAGAGGAGGGACAGTGGTTTGGACATGTCCAGAGGAGGGACAGTGGTTTGGACATGTCCAGAGGAGGGACAGTGGTTTGGACATGTCCAGAGGAGGGACAGTGGTTTGGACATGTCCAGAGGAGGGACAGTGGTTTGGACATGTCCAGAGGAGGGACAGTGGTTTGGACATGTCCAGAGGAGGGACAGTGGTTTGGACATGTCCAGAGGAGGGACAGTGGTTTGGACATGTCCAGAGGAGGGACAGTGGTTTGGACATGTCCAGAGGAGGGACAGTGGTTTGGACATGTCCAGAGGAGGGACAGTGGTTTGGACATGTCCAGAGGAGGTACAGTGGGTATATTGGTAGAAGGATGTTATAAATGCAGCTGCCAGGAAAAAGACAGAGGAGATATATGGATGCAGTTAGAGATGAGATGGAGGTAGTTGGAGTGAGGACAGAGGATGAAGAGGACAGAGTGAGGTGGAGGAGGATGACTCGCTGTGGAGACCCCTGTAGAGGGAACAGCCAGAAGAAGAAGATGCATTTCATATACAGTTTGCATAGGTTTGATGTTAACAAGTTGTGTTACTTTAATCAGCTTCCACAGTAAAACACTTGGTACATTTGGCTAAATATTTTTTTCTATTACATTGAAAAACATCTTACATTTGCTGTTTTTTTAAACTACAGTATACCATTTTGATCCTAGTTGGAAAATGCATCGTTTGTACCAACTGTGAAAATGATCTTAGCTCTGTTTAAAATCCTCAGAACAATTTTGAACTTTATCCATGTATTTGTTAAAAACAATTGTACAAATTTTTTTTTCATAAGCCTCCTTTAATTGAAATTCAATTTTCTTCTCATTACAGCTTTTCACTTGTGCGAGACTGTGCGATTTGGAAATTTGGAAGTGCTACCTGACGTGAATTCTCATCTGCATCACACCATCTTCATAATCCATCAATACTCAGATCTTAATTCTACATTTCACAACACAAATACTTGACCTAATATTGAGACAACTTTTGCACATACTAACATTCACATATTCACTCACACACACACACAACCACACACACATTCACTCACAGTTCTACAAACACTGCACTTAATATTATACATTACTTTTTTGTTTTTCATTTGAGATTAACCAGCTTTTCCCCCCAGTTGTTTTTGTTTGATTTTGATTTGACAGGATGCCACGTAGAGGACGACGCTCAGAGTCGGCCAAGACGAGATGGAAGAAGCTGGACCGTGACCTGGACATCGCCGAGGTATATAAATTATATATCACAGTAATCTGTGGGAGACTGTGCCTGAGTGGTTAGAGCAGTTGTCCTTTGATGCCAGAGTTGAGGGTTTGACTCCACCAGCCATCACATGCTGAAGTGTCCGTGGGCAAGACACCCATTGTCTCCGAATGTGTCACATCGGTGTATGAATGTGATAAAGCTCAGATTACTTTCTTCAGAATGATTTTTTTTTATTGGCTTTGTAGAGATCTAGTAGAGTGTTGTATGAATGCATAGATGAGGTACAGATTGTATTGTAAAGAGCTTTGAGTGTCTTGATAAGATAGAAAGGTGCCAAATAAGTACAGTCCATTTGATCTTATTTTCTTGTTAGCATTACAGTAGCTGTTGGTAGTTTTGGCCTTAAGCATGATTGTAATTATTTTTACATTATCAGCACAGGACACCCGCAACCACCCGGGGGGCTTCTCCGGTCCAGGATGTATAGCTGTCAAATCCGTGTATGGTTCGTTCTTTCGTTATTCCGTTTCAAAATAAAAACCAAATAACCAAACAAGCTTTGGTTATTTGGTTTTTTCGTTTTAAAACGAAATTACAAAAACGGTTTTTAAACGGTTTTTTCATTATTTCGTTTTTAAAACGAAATTAGAAAAACGGAATTGCTAAAAATAAAAAAAGGGTGCGATTTGGTTTTTGCGTAAATACGGTTGTCGTTTTAATTTGTAGCGATACCGGAAATGACGTACCGGAAGTTGCCCTTTTTTATTTTTTTTTTACAGCAGATGAAGACGGAATAAAAACAAACCATTCCTAAATAATAGGCAATGGCTGCACTTGAACCGTTTTCTGCATTGATTATCAATCTTTCTGAGAGTGGAAAACCACACACTGAAATCAGTAATGTTTTGCGTCGCCATGGCGCTCCACATTACTCGGTAATGAGTGTCAGAAGGTTCTGTATGGAGCAAAACTTGCGAAGACACAACAACGAGTTGGACGCTGATTTGGAACGTGCTGTACTTTCTTCAGTTTACCAAGTATGTATCAAAGTTTATGGACAATATACTGCGATAAAATGAGCGAAACTTGTAAATACAAGCTAGCTGACGTTAGCTTTCTCTAGGCATTGTGTATACATGGTGCGTTACAGTAATGGACCAGCAGGGGTCCTCTTGCAGGCTAAAATAAAATAATGAGAAAGTGACAGGCATAATTATTAACAATGTACATTTATCTCGTACCTATTACCTTCACGTACCTATAATACATCCAGAATAAATATGTCATAGTTTTAATTTAGATTTTGGGGTAAACAGCAATTCAAAGTACTTCAAAATGCTAATTTCAGTTTGCTTATCTATAACTTCTATTGAAAATGTTGATTGATTAAACAAAAGTGTGTGTGTGTGTGTGTGTGTGTGTGTGTGTATATGCTTACACACACACACACACACATATATATACCGGTATATATAAACACCTTTTCAGGGAAAAATAGTAACAGCCATCAAACAAATAAATATTAACTTCTTTGTAAAACTGAACATGAAATGTGAATTTTGAATAGAGGTCATAAGCAAACTGAAATAAGCATTTTGAGGTACTTTGACTTTGCTCTTTTATACAAAATCTAAAACTGACATATTTATTCTTGATATATTATAGGTATGTGAAAGTAATAAGTATGGCATAATTGTATATTGTTTATAAATACTGTATGCATCTCATTTTCTCTCATTGTTTTTTGACTGCAGGGGCACTTTCTGTTTCTCTTATTGTAATGCACCATGTATGAGCCACACAAATCTTTAAGAGAGAACTAATGTTGACTGGTTTGACCGCAGTACATCAGATAACATTTTACATTTGTGTGTGTGTTAGACAGGACCATCCTACGGACAGAAATTTATGACGGGATACTTGTCATCTATTGGGATACATGCTGGAGAAACCAGAGTCGGTAGGGTCTTAAGAGAGGTGCACCAGCCTTACCATCAGTTGAGATAACATGTGAGTGAACCTGGCAATTATATATTAAACAGTGTAAAAACTCAAACACTGCTTTTTATAATAGATTTAAAAAAATATGTATCCACTTCACAGGAACAAACACACCCACACCCCACTGAACAGAAGAGGATCTGCAGTGGAAGTGGTCTCCAGCTACAAGTACTTGGGTGTACACTTGAATGATAACATCAGCTGGAGCAACAACACCACCAGCCTGATGAAGAAAGCTCATCAGAGACTCTACTTCCTCAGACGGCTGAGACGAGCTGGTCTGAGCAGCCCTGTCCTCACCTCGTTCTACAGGTGTGCAGTGGAGAGCATCCTGTGCTCCAGCATCAACGTGTGGCATGGAGGCTGCACAGTTGCAGAGAGGAAAGCTCTACAGAGAGTGGTGAAGGCTGCACAGAAGATGTTGGAGTCAGTCTCCCCACCATCACAGACATCTACACCTCCAGATGCAGGAAGAGGGCCACCTGCATCATGAAGGACCCCACTCACCCAGCACACACATTTTTTGCCCCACTCCCATCAGGACAGAGGTTGAGGAGCATCAAGTGTAGAACCACTAGACTGAGGAACAGCTTCTACCCTGAGGCTGTTAGACTCATGAATGAATAACCAGAATAATCACTGTGAAATATCACATCATGCTGCTGCTGCTGATCTGTTTCATGTTGCTATGTTCATTGTGCACATCTGCTCACACAGCTGCTGTGTGGAGTAATGGTTTTCTATGATATTAGTGCTGCGTGTATTTTTTATTTAGTGTATTTTTAGTTGATGTTTTTCTTAGTTCATATCTTAGATGTTATTACTGTTTTTCTCTTACATTTTATTGTTGGATATAACTGGGACCCTGTGTACATAATCTCGTTTCATCACATGTACCACATGTGATGCAAATGACAATAAAATTCTCTGACTTTGTTATTTCTAAAATCATTTTTTCTCTCAAATAATGGAAAAAACAGACATTAACTAACAAAAATAGCAGCTGGAAATAATTTTTCTCCAGTCATTTTTTATTTGAACGAGATTTAGCCTACCAGAAAGCCTACACTTATCTTTGCAGGAAGTTATTAAAATTTGTAGTTGGCATGGCAGGTTACATGACCAAATCTAGATTCTGTCAGCGATAAAAAAAAAACTGTAGGTTATAACACCCCACACAAGACCAGGTTTATTTTGTTAGTGGAGGGTTTATATTTATGTGGAGGGTTTATATTTATTTATCACCAGGAGTATTAAAATGAGTTATAACCGTGACAAGATAAGTGTGGACTCGTTTCACAGAGAGATGCGCCTTGAACACGGTCTGATCCGCCTCTCGGGTTGCAGTGCGCGCTCCCGACACAGGGGGAACAGATTCTCAGCTGCGTCAAGCTGACACCCCACACACGTCAAAAATTAAAGCAAATACAGTAGTATGAATGGTTAGTGCTCCGTTAGTGCTGGTTTAACGTGGGTGGAGTGTTACGCAGCTCAGATTCTCACTGGGGATTGGGGAACAGAAATTCGCACAGCACCGGGGAGTTTGTTTCCGGTTCCGCCATAAACTCCCGTGTTCAATTAACAAAATAAAAGCTCGTCTTTGGTTTAATCAAAAACCAAAACGTTCCCCTTTTTTTATTTTTAGCAATTCCGTTTTTCTAATTTCGTTTTAAAAACGAAATAATGAAAAAACCGTTTAAAAACCGTTTTTGTAATTTCGTTTTAAAACGAAAAAACCAAATAACCAAAGCTTGTTTGGTTATTTGGTTTTTATTTTGAAACGGAATAACGAAAGAACGAACCATACACGGATTCTGTCATTTTTACTTTTCAGTAACTTACAGTTGGACAATTTCATTCATTTGCTTTATTTATTTGTCTGTAGAAACCCCGACTGCTGGAGGGTGTGCTGCCTGACAAGGTATGTTCATGACAAATTCAGGCAAATTTATTTGAAATAACCCAATACAGTGGTGTTTGTAGTTTATCTAAACATCTTTTAAATGTTTTTTTTTACGTCATGTACCATGGTCTGCCAGGAGGAACGCCGTAGTCCATCGACCTCTGCTTTGCCGCGTATGTATATTAAATTTTTTGTTAAATATATGTCAAATTATCCGAGTAATGAAACGTTTATCCTGATGTGTGTCTCTAAAACAGGTTGTGGGACAGGGCAACGCCATCGGGTGTCGGTGTGGAAGCCCTCTTCTGTGACGAAACGTCGTTGCAAGTTGGATCTTTCAGCCGTGGCTCCGGAGAAGAAGGTATTTTTTGGCCTATTGTACAAATCTTGGGTGTTGAATGAAAAATCCTTCAACAAACATTAATGGTTTGTATTATTTTTCAGTTTGCTCTTTTGGTTGGTGATTCCCATTTGCGTGCTATCGCAGATGGGGTTGTCACTATGCCAGAGAGTGAGTTCTCCTTTGGGGTGCTGGCATCCCCCGGGGCCACTGCGGAAGAGTTGTGGCTTGAGGTGCTGAAAACAGTTCTGCCTCGGACCCCCGATGTAGTCTGTGTTTTGGCACCCAGCAACAACTTGACCGCCAGTGGGACCTTCATGAAGGCGGGAGAGGACTTCGGCCGTTTGTTGGATGCTGCTGGAAAGCTCTCTGCTAATGTAAGTTAAATATCCACTGCATTTATTCATAATCAGATGTATCTGAAAACATGGCATATTTGTTTAATTTATTTTGATTGAAATTTACAGGTGGTTGTTGTGGACTTTCCACCACGTCTTTGCGTGGAGGAAGAGCTGCAACAGCAACTGCGGCGAGAGTACCATGGTGTGGCTGCTCGGAGAAGTAAGTGATGTGCACAATCAGTGTTTTTACTAAAACTAAAGTAAATGTTCATTTTATGGTACTAAGTAGAATTGATATGAAATTTTTCAAGTTATTAAACTTTATTTTTTGGGATAGTCATGTGGTTGTGACATTTTGTACTGTGTAGCTATTAGGCCTGAACGATTTTGGAAAATAATCTAATTGCAATTTTTTTTCTATAAATTGCGATTTAAAATGTGATTATTTATTTTAATACCTTCTCAAGTATTTTTCAACAAACAGAAGCAATAAATCAATCTGTTTTATAATAAACAATGTCAGATTTATTTAAAGCAGAGCTTACAATAAAGCAAAGCAAATGTATGACTTTTCTATTCACCATTTCTATTTTTTATCG
>JBBPBX010045838.1:16756-26835 GCA_038048925.1 Garcialebias charrua | reverse complement strand
TCCTTGCTCATTCACACCCTATTTACGACCCCCCAGCCAGTCCTCATCGTGTTCTTCAACGTCCACATGCAGGATGTCTTCTTCTTCTTCATCGTAGTCCAATTCGCTCATACCATCCTGATCTGGTATGCGCTCGTTCTTGATGTTCGACTCGTCTTGTCCTGTCATGTTTTCATCTGTTTCAGCCCAGGATTCCAGCACGACCATCTCCTCGAGCGTCAGCGGACTATTTTGTGAACTCGCTCTCGGCTGTTGTGGGATTATGGCCATTGGATCGTCTCTTTCATCCGACCCAGGGGATGTTACTTGGTTCTCACCCCCAGGACTCACGACAACGGTGTTAATCTGGGTTGAGTCGGCCTCAATGTGATGCAACCCCACTTCTTCGATGCCTTTTTCTTTTGGCTGCAACAAATACCATACCATACCATACCATACCATTTTATTTATAAAGCACTTTAAACAGGAACAAGTCCACACCAAAGTGCTGGACAAACAAACACGCAACACAGACAATGAAGTACAACATGAAAAACATAAAAACATTGCAGATCATAAATCAAACGATCCAATCCGACGTATCTTGCTCTTTCTTTGGGTTTATCAATGCTTTAATGGCCATGGACAACTGTTCCGCTTGGATCACAGTGGTAAGGCTTTTGTCAGTAGTTATTGGGCCAAAGGGGATGAATTCGACAGGTCCATCTGCTCGGGGCTGATCAATGCTATCTAGGCTGCCAGGACTTTGTTGTTCTTCTCCCGTGGATGCAAGGCTGTCTAGGATACTGTCCAATGTATCTAACCCGCACAGTTCTGGGCATTCTAGAGTGAGGATGGGTGGTTCTGGGGTGTCAGATTGCTCGTCCATTGGTTCAGTCTCTCTGCTCGCTGGGATCTTGCGCTGGGTTTCCATTAACAGGAATGGGGCCCAAAGCATAAAGAGTGGGTTGATTTCTCGGGCACCAACCGGTGCAGACATCACCAGGGGCAATGGTTCCAAAGGGTTTGCTGTTGTTTCGATGTATGGCCCATATACTAAAGCCAGTCCAGTATATAGATACGTGGCCCAGAACCTAGTTCTGTTCTCGAGATGTTCCCACACTTTGACCACCACCGGGTAATATGAGGATCGTGGTGGAATGGTTCCAACCAGCATGTGGGGTTCAGAATTTAAGGCAGAGCTCCAAATGACTTTACAGGTTCTTTCAGTTTCTGCGCACGCTTCTGCAGGCACTTGGGGCAGGCTATACGGATCGTCTATTACTAGGATTCCGTTCACCACTGTCTTATTCATTGCCCTCAGATGACATGGTTGGCACCACCAGGATGACCCCACAGCCCAGAGATATTTGGTCTCTTTCAACTCATGATGGCAGAAACAGCAAGGCATCTCAGGTTCCTTTTCTTTTTCCGCGATGAGATCCATTGAAGATTCTAGCGCCCCGTTTAAGAGTCTTTACTTGTCCGTTTTCTTCCATTTAAAGGTTCTTCTGGCCCAGTCTTTCAACGCACTTTGTTTCTTTTTCCCTTCCTTTGGTGGAACTTCCTCTTCCTCCTCTTGACTGTCTTCGATCGGGTGTATTGTGGCTCCAACTGAGTACACTCCTTTGTATGGTGCTAAGATCATCTGCACCGAGACCTTAACCCTCTGGGTGGAGTTTGGCCTTATGGGCGTACTTGCTTGCTGCGGGGCTGTTCCTGGTATCTGCAACGCCCCGTGTCTCTCCCAGCCCTCTGAGGTAACTAGATACTCAGTTGTCTTTTGCTTAGCCTTCGCCCCCTGCACGGCCCATGCGTCTAAGCTGGTGGTAAAATAATGGAGGTTTGTATTTCTAGCTCCTACCTCACGAGGTACTTCTGGGAGGTCTTCTAGTGGGAGATCTTGATTCAACAGTACCTCTGCTATCAATTGTGCCCACGTTGTCAGCTCCCAGGGGCCCTTCCAGCCATTCCTCTGTGCCTCTTCACTCTCCTCGTCGGGTAGGTTGATGGTTCCGGCGTTCTCTGAAGGGTCCCTATACACCCTAAAAACCAAAGGGAATTGGTTAGTGCCTAGAGGGGCACTTCTTACTCTCCCCATCTTTGAGCTATAGGGCCAGGATTGCTGTATTGATTGCTCAAGCAGGTCTCGAGGGTTCCATAATTTATCCCCTGTCTCAGCTGAGTCTCCCTCGCTGTAGTTTCCTATTCCTAAATATAATGGTGGAGCGGTAGGGTTTACTTCTAGCCCACTAGCCTGCCGCTGTATACTCTGGCTCTGCCTTGGGGCTTCGAACTTTTCCTCATCTAATTGGTCTCTGAAGGACTTAAGGGGTTCATAGTATTTTCTTACTTGCCACCCTCTTGCGTGTTCAGTGAGCAGAAGCTGGCCTGCTTTCATGTCTTCATCACATCCTCGGCAGTATTTTATGATAACCCCATTCCACTCACACTGACACTCTCTCGGCCCTTTGCTAGTCAGATCCCATTGTGTGAAGACAATTACCCGAGGCAGGATAATAACCCTACACTCCCCACAGATGAATGCATCCATTACTTTTACCGGTTTCACCTGTAACCCTTGGACCTCCCGCTGGTCTGATTTAGGTCTGAGGGGCTTCTTCTTTCCTGGTCCTGCCCACTTCACGGGTAGACCACTAGTTCTTGAGCAAACTGCACATTGGTTAAATAGTGCGTTCCATCTAACTAATTCATCTTCTGTTGACAGGTATCCCTTCTTGGCATATTCTAATGTTCTCAGGGCTCTTCCTGCCCAAAGTCCTGAGGTTGTTCTTCTTAGGATTATTCCCCCGCATATAGTGGCCAGTCTAATATAGGGGAACTCGTTGCTTGGTTCGCTGGCCATAATCCGGTTTCTGGTTTTAACTTAGCTAGGAATTGGTTTCAGCTGCTGTATTCCTTGGACCCCTTTTTTAACTAATTCTACCGTGTTTTTATCTAAAAGTCTCTTCACTCTGTCTGTAGCATTATATTTGGGTCTTACCGCAACTGCTGAAGGATGATCCTGTGCTCTGATCCACACCCTCTGCCCCACCTTGAATGAGACGTCAGGGTCTGGCTGTTCCTCTTTATCATCGGAGCCCCGCCCAGTTTCCTGTGTAGTGAACTGTCGTTGGTTAAGCTCCTCTGAAGGGGAGGGCCTATCTGCTCTGCGCCTATCATTCAAGGCCTGTCCTATTTCCACAGTTTTAGGTCCCGTGCTGGTTCTGGACAGCACCGTCCAGCCGGCTCTGGATGGACGTACAAGCCAAACTGCAGCAACACGACAGATGGAGGATGACAAAGGAAAGGAGTGCAGAGGGAGGAGAGGTGGAGGGAGAGAAGAACTCCGGAGGCACAAAGTGGGCGGACATGGTGGAAAAAAGCACCGACACAGATGGAGGAGTGGAGCTCTCTCCTGGAAAAATATGAAGAAAACAAGAAGGAAGAAGGGACGAGTTTTCCAGAGAGGCTTGTTCAACACAACCCCTGAGGGTTCTGGTTCTGTCAGAACGGGTTAGAGGAACACGAGCTGCAGAATTTATTCTTTTATGGAACGTTTTGAAGGATCGTCTCTGTTGCATCAAACTGAACAAGCAGCTCTGTCTACGGGAAGCCTGAAGGACATTTTCAGATGTTTGAACCTGAAATCGATTTATTCTTCTGTTGCTGCCACTATGTTCCCAACTCCTATGCTCCTCCTGCAGTTTTTGGAAAAAATAAATAAATAATAATAATAAAACAAAATGAAATGGGAATTGATGAGGAGCAGCGAGCGCCGACATCTTGAAGCAGAACATCGTTTCATACAGATAAAGTTCAGCCCCAAAACGGCAAGAAAATAAAATTAGACCAAAGAAAATCAGAAGATGGTTCTGTAACTCCTGTAAACAACCGTAAACAACTGTAAACAACTGTAAACGACCGTAAACAACTGTAAACAATTATAAACAACTGTAAACAACCGTAAACAACTTTGAACGACTGTAAACAACCGTAAACAATCGTGTACAACTGTAAAAAACAACTGCAAACAACATAAACAATTGTAAAACACAACTGTAAACAACTGTAAACAACTTTGAACAACTGTAAACAACCGTAAACATCCATGTACAACTGTAAAAAACAACTGCAAACAACATAAACAATTGTAAACAACTGTAAACAACTGTGAACAACCGTAAACAGCTGTAAACAACAGTAAACAGCTGTACACAACAGTAAAAAAAAGTGAACAATTGTAAACAACTGTGAACAACTGGAAACAACTGTAAAAAAACAACAGTAAACAACATAAACAATTGTAAACAACTGTGAACAACTGCAAACAACCGTAAACAACCGTGAACAACTGTAAACAACTTTAAACTGCCATAAACAACCGTGAACAACTGAAAACAACTGTAAACAACTGTAAACAACCGTGAACAACTGTAAACAACTGTAAACAACTGTAAACAACCGTGAACAACTGTAAACAACTGTAAACTGCCATAAACAACCGTGAACAACTGAAAACAACTGTAAACAACTGTAAACAACCGTGAACAACTGTAAACAACTGTAAACTGTCGTAAACAACCGTGAACAACTGAAAACAACTGTAAACAACCGTGAACAACTCTAAACAACTGTAAACTGCCGTAAACAACCGTGAACAACTGCAAACAACTGTAAACAACTACAAATGACTGTAAACAACTGTGAACAACTGCAAACAAATGCAAACAACTACAAACAACTGTAAACAACTGTGAACAACTGTAAAAAAGTAAACAATTGTAAACAACTGTGAACAACTGTAAACAACTGTGAACAACCGTAAACAACCGTAAACAACTGTAAACAACGGTAAAAAACTGTAAACAATGTAAACAATTGTAAACAACTGTGAACAACCGGAAACAACTGTAAACAACTGTAAAAAACAACAGTCAACAACATAAACAGTGTGTCCAGTCACAGTCTGTGGTTGACTTTAAGAGCGGCTTGAAGACCTTTCTTTTCGACCAAGCATACTCTACCTCCTCATGATTCTACTTTTGATCTTAGCTGATATTGTTATTGATTTTAATTGTTTTATTATTTGTTTTATTGTCATTTAATTCTGTTGCTCCTTGTAGCACTTTGAGATTTTCATTAATGAAAAGTGCGTTATAAATTGAATTCATTATTATTATTATTATTATAAACAATTGTAAACAACTGTGAACAACTGTAAACAACCGTGAACAACGGCAAACAACTGTAAACAACTGCAAAATCAACTGTAAACAATGTAAACAATTGTAAACAACTGTGAACAACCGTAAAAAACTGTAAAATGGTAAATGGTAAATGGAACTTACTTTTATAGCGCTTTTCAGCCCCCTTTGAGGGGCCCGAAAGCGCTTCACAGTACCAACCATCCACCCATTCATACACACATTCATACACCGGTAGCGGTAGGCGCCATTCCAGGGGTGGATAATGATTGATCATACTGATTTTGGTGCACCTCGGTTAAAATCTGTGGAATTTAGAGCCAAACGTATGGTGACGGAGTTACGTCTAACTTTGCCACGTCGCGACACCCCCATGCTCCAACCAAAACTATCAGTGTTGGAAAGCTTGTTACACCAACATGTCTTGGGTCACTGGACACACTGTCACGCTGATTAGATAACATGGGTCAGATCGGGACCATTCAACGTAAAACTTTACACTTCCTGTTGTCAGTGGGCGTGGCTTAAGTGATGTCATGATTTGACCATTCAGTCTTGCAGGGGACCAGATGTGGATCAATCACTGAAGGTTTGATGTCTCAGGCAGTTTTCATGTAGGAGCTGTTAGCGTTTCATTTTTCATGGCGAGATGTCAAAATTTGAGATCTGGCCCCGCCCCTTCAGCATGCTCCGAAACGAACCGTTTAGATAACATTTTGTCCCCCATGCCTTTTGAACAAAATGGCCAAGCTTGAAACCGATTAAGCAAAATCCCTAGGAGGAGTTTGTTCAAATGTGGAGGTTGTAAACGGCCAAAAAGGTGTGAAATTTGGGACGGCGTTCCAAAATGGCCGCCTTCCAGTTTATCGTACAGCATTGTGCCAGAGGGTTTTCTGTGCATCTTGGTGAATAGACTATATGCCACGGGGGGTCGTGACGTACTTCCGGTAATAATATTGGACACATCTGCCACTTCCAGGTCCCATCCACTGCTGTTGTTGTTAGCGTTAGCTCCTAGTAGCAAACCAGGAAACAGACCTGAAACGGGAAGCGGCTGCGCACTACCAGCACTACATGTGAGTTTTGTTGTGTCCGCCCACCGGTGGGAACAGCTGTTCCGAGGGGGGGTTTCGGCGAAAATTTATCGCGACTATCCGTAGGGGGAACGTCGCCTTAATTTTATATAGTTTTATATGTGTATAGAGTTATTATTGGTGTGGATGTAGATGTTTTATTAATTGAATTTAGTCATTTATGTTCGTGTCTTTCCCGCTAACCGGAAGTGCGCGGTCCGGCTCATGACTGCGGGAGTGCTGGAACGGAAGTCCGTGGCATATACTGTAGTCTATTGGACAACTGTATTAAATCTTATACTTCTACGACAAACTACGGTTAATGCGGAGGTTATTTTGAAAATTTCCAGGTGGCGCTCTTGAGCCGTTTCTGTTGCAAATTTTGTGACACCCTTAACACACGTAAATTTTCAGCAGTCCTGATGCGTCCGCCAAATATGGTGAGATTTGGGATATGATAAAGCCCCCAAAAGGCCAATTACTTTACCAAAAAAATTGCAACTTGTGTATGTTGTTCAGTGTCAGGAGGGTGATCAGTCTTATACTGTATCGGGGAAACTAAACAGCCACTGGCCAAAAGGATGGCCCAGCACAGAAGATCAACATCATCAGGTCAGGACTCTGTGGTCTACACTCATCTCCAGGTCAGAGGTCACTCTTTCAGGGATGAAGATGTTCACATCCTTGATAGAGAGGAACGATGGTTTGAGAGAGGAGTAAAGGAGGCCATCTTTGTGAAAAGAAACCGTCCATCATTAAACAGAGGTGGAGGCCTCCGGGTTCAACTGTCCCCCTCTTACAATGCTGTTATTGCTAGTATCACTCAGCCCTCTGTGAATAGCAAACAACCATCAGGGTGCTAACGATCCATCGTTAGGCTGATGGTCCTCCTTGATCATGTGAGCAGCTGGTTTCAGGCTGTCATCAGCCAACTGGTTGATCCACTGTGAGAGGGTGCTATTTATAAGACTGAGCTGAATACAGCAGCTCAGACTGAGGAAGTCTTTCAGAGGAAAGACGAAACGTTTTTCTTTTTTTTTTTATGTCCAGAGGACCAGACTTAGCTTTTTTTAGAACATTCATCAAAACACAGATTAAAAATATTATTATTATTATTATGCTTATTATGATTTATCGCCCCCTACTGGTGAGACACGTGCTTTTCAGTGTTTTGATGTAAATTCCTGGCATTAACCTGTCTAAACAAAGGTTGAACAAGTAATTCTAAAATTCTTCATCAGACTCTTCAAATGACAGAAGATCAAAACCAACGGTGCGTGTGAACGACACCCCCCCCCCCACACACACACACACACACACACACCACTGCACCTTCTGCTGTAATGAGGCCTCAGTGTAAATGTTGTGGACACGTCTAATCATCTGGAAGCAGGCGAGATGAAACAGTGGACAAGCGTCGAGGCTGCTCGGCGCTCCAGACGTCACCTGTGCCTTCATGAGTGTTTGTGGAGCAGGTGAAGCTTCTTCAGTCCAGATGAGAGACTCTACAGACAATCTCTACATCGACATGTTCCGCTGCATGAAGCTCCTGCTGGCAGCAGCATGAGCTGGATGAGCGATGGGCTGCAGCGGCGCTTGTCACGGAGGTGGTGTGTGTGTGTGTGGGGGGAGGGGCACGGCTGACAAGCAGCAGACTGACAGGGCTAATCTGACATCAGAGCTGAGGAAGCACCACGCTGCGCTCAGGGCGCTGACGCACGGGACCAACATCGTCATCACTCACCGGCCGAACGCACCGGAGAGAGTCCAGGAAGCGTGTCAGAACTCTGCTGACGTGTTCCCAGCAACAACACGCTCCACAGCTGCTGGGAACACTGGACCCAGACCTGCTGCCCAGGATCCACAGGATCTCAGATCCACAGGATCTCAGATCCACCAGGATCAGCCAGCAGCCGCTGATCATCTCCACGACAATCATCCAGGTGATCTAACACAACGCCAAGATGGGAAGACATCAGCAATGAGCTCAGAAGCAGCTGCTGCGTGACAAAGGTCACATGATCTGCAGTCCATCAGATGTTAAAGAGAAGAAAACATCTGGATCTTCTCAGAAACTAGAAGAACTTTAATCTGCTGAGCCTTTCTGATGAAACCTCACTCCTGTCGACCAAACAGAGCCGACACGTCTTCAGGTCAGGAGAACGCTCAGCCGCAGCGCTCTCCTCTACATCACTTCCTGTACGATGACATCACAGACTCCATGTTTATCCTCATTCATCACGCACTGCCCCGAAAACCCTGAACTCGAAGTTCCAACTGGAAGTTACGAGGTGGAGATTTAAAAATGATCCGTCAGCTCTCAGAGCATGTGATGGGGTCAACTCTCATCTACTACCACCCCAAACTTTAGCTCAGTATCTGAAAACCTAACAAGGGTTGACCTGTCCAGGTGTCTCTGTGATGGACTGGAGACAAAAAATCTTTTGGTTTTTTCTCTCTTTTTGTTTTCTATTGTTTGTTTGTTTATTGTTTAATGAAATTCTATCACTGCTGTTCATCATTCTTTAGTTTTAGCAGGTCGCTTTCGTAAATGAGCCCATGAGGTTCAAAAGATTTACCTGACTAAATAAAGGTTGAATGAATGTCCAGGTGTCTCTGTGATGGACTGGAGACCTGTCCAGGTGTCTCTGTGATGGACTGGAGACCTGTCCAGGTGTCTCTGTGATGGACTGGAGACCTGTCCAGGTGTCCCTGTGATGGACTGGAGACCTGTCCAGGTGTCTCCTGCCTTTCACACAGTGATAGTTGGATATGGGAACCAGTGACCAGAGAAAAGGAAGAAGCTGGTATAGATGATGGATGGAAAATTAACATCAGCTAAACTAGCATTAGCATAAAAAACATTAGTAAAAATAAGCTGAAATAAAAAGAATGCGAATGTGATGAAGACAAGAAAGTTCTGAAGGAGCAGAAGAAGATCAGTAGTCTGACACCAGCACAGGATGACAGAAATCACACCGTTGGCCGACAGCTGACCATGAGTCAGAGACGCCAACAGAGAGAGGGACCGGAGCTCCGAGCGCAACATCAGAGACTTTAACAGCAGCAGAACCTGAACAGACCCGTCTGAACCTGGACCTTCGTTTGAAGAAGGTTTTCATTTTGGCTACTTTTCTAAGTGAGTCTGACGCACCTCGACTCCCTGATGAGGAGTAAATTATTTTATTGTCTATAAAAAGCCTTTTGTGCTGAGTCAGCATTAAACACGTTGTTTTCCTGATTTTATTTTCTGTACTTTAGTTTCAGTGTAACTTCTTCCACAATGTGCTACTTCAGCTGTTTATTTGTTAATCAAAATGTTCGGCTCATTCAGGAGATCGGTGCAGTGAGGTTTACTGCTGCAGCTTTAAAAGTTTTAACTTTCTTTTACAAATATATCCTCGTAGAAATAGATTTCCATCTTTCCTTCATAATATTGTTCTGAACCCTGCTTTAAAGGACCGGCTTTGGTTTTGTCTTTTCATGCTACTTTTAGCGTTAAGCTACTACTTTTACACATCTGGTACTTTTAGATGATGTTTGGCTGTTTTTAGCTTTCAGCCTTTTTTTCCTTTTAGCTACTTTTCTCCTTCTTTTGGTTATCATTCAACCACTAGTAAACTTTTGCTACTTTTAGCTAGCCTTTTGCAACATATGTCTCAGCTAGTCTTTTACTACTGTTAGTTTTTAAATAGACATTTGCCAATTTAAGCTTCTAGCTAGCTTTTAGCTGATGTTTTGGCCTGGCTGCAGTGTATCAGCTGAGTCAGTTCTGTTTTTCAGCAGGTCCTTATTCACTGATTCCATCATGCCCCCCCCC
>JBBPBX010045837.1:0-26836 GCA_038048925.1 Garcialebias charrua | reverse complement strand
AATTGAAAGATCACACCTTAACAGTAGGAGGTTCCCTTGAGGTCTCTGGTAGAAGACACAAAACTGTATGTAAATTGACAAAAAACACCTCCCAAACAACAACAGAGGCTACTCAGAGAAACTTTGTTAGTCTAATTTACAGACAAGACATCCCTGCTCCCATCCAGTGTAAAACGTTTCGGAATCAAATCCAAAACTGAGTTATAAGTCTTAGAAAGTTGAAATCTCAGACCTCCTCCTCTGTTAAGAGAAGGTTTTTCTCTCTTAACATACAAAGCTTCCTTCACCCCCCTCTCAAACCATCTGTGCTCTCGGTCCAAAATTTGAACATTCTGGTCCTCAAATGAGTGACCCTTGTCCGTGAGGTGGAGGTGAACAGCTGAGTTTTGTCCAGAGGAGGTAGCTCTCCTATGTTGAGACATTCTTTTGTGGATAGGTTGCTTCGTTTCTCCGATGTAACGGTCTGAGCAGATCCGCTCATTCTCAATCAGTTCATCTGGACAGTTTCTTTTTAGCAGAAACGTTTCACCCTCACTCCAGAGGGCTTCCTCAGTCAGAGTAGTCCAAAGCACACTGAAGTTAACCCACCAAGTAAGCAACTTATGTGGACCAACCAGTTTGCTGTAGCCAAGATGGTTTCTGGGGGCGTGTCCCTCGTCGACTCCTCCCAGGCAGGCAGACATGTCCAAAGTGGTTCAAGACAAGAAAGTTAATTCTCAATAGTCCAGGTATCAAATCCGCTCATTCTCAATCAGTTCATCTGGACAGTTTCTTTTTAGCAGAAACGTTTCACCCTCACTCCAGAGGGCTTCCTCAGTCAGAGTAGTCCAAAGCACACTGAAGTTAACCCACCAAGTAAGCAACTTATGTGGACCAACCATGGTTGGTCCACATAAGTTGCTTACTTGGTGGGTTAACTTCAGTGTGCTTTGGACTACTCTGACTGAGGAAGCCCTCTGGAGTGAGGGTGAAACGTTTCTGCTAAAAAGAAACTGTCCAGATGAACTGATTGAGAATGAGCGGATTTGATACCTGGACTATTGAGAATTAACTTTCTGGTCTGAGCAGACTTCGCTGCACTGGACTGCATAAACCACACCACTCTGTTTGTGTGTGGGGGTTTGGTGTTGGAAATAAATAAAGTCCAGTTGATCCTGTATTGAACGCCTTTTTTGATTTTATCATGTCCTGGACGACTGAGAATCTTCACCAGCATATTGTTAGTACAGTTTATTTATTGTAAAGAATTCCGTTTATTTAGATTAAAGATTAAATTAAGATTATATTACACATTAAACTGTATTCTGAATTGGACAGTAATTTATCAAGCGTTTGTCTTTGCTCAGGCTGGGCGCGTGCCCAAGAGTATAGCAGATCAGGGAGCTCCACCTCAGCTGCCTTTCTGGACTCACCTGCCCCTCCTCACTCACCTGTACCAGCATCACCATTACTTGCCCCTCCATAAAGGTAAAGACATTTTTTTTTCTATTTTTTAAATAACTCAGCTGACTCACCTGTCCATCTTCACTCACTAGCACCTTCTGCATCACCTGCTCCTCCATAAAGGTAAAGACATTTTCTTTTCTTTTTATTTCTTTCTTTTTTTAAATAACTCAGCTGCCTCTCCTGACTCACCTGTCCCTCTTCACTCACACAGTACCAGCATCACCAGCACCTTCTGCATCACCTGTCCCTCCATAAAGGTAAATACATTTTCTTTTCTTTTTTTTTAATTTCTTTTTGTTTTATAACTCAGCTGCCTCTCCTGACTCACCTGTCCCTCTTCACTCACCAGCACCAGCATCACCAGCACCTTCTGGATCACCTGTCCCTCCATAAAGGTAATGACATTTTTTCTCTTTTTTTATTTATTTTATTTTATATAACTCAGCTGCCTCTCCTGACGCACCTGTCCCTCTTCACTCACCAGCACCTTCTGCATCACCTGCCCCTCCACCTCAGCTGCCTTTCTGGACTCACCTGCCCCTCCTCACTCACCTGCACCAGTATCACCAGCACCTTCTGCATCACCTGCCCCTCCACCTCAGCTGCCTTTCTGGACTCACATGCCCCTCCTCACTCACTTGCACCTGTATCACCAACACCTTCTGCATCACTTGCCCCTCCCCCTCAGCTGCCTTTCTGGACTCACCTGCCCCTCCTCACTCACCTGCACCAGCACCTTCTGCAGCTCCCGCCCACTAAGCCTTTCTCCCTCCCCTACAACGCCCCTTCCATAAAAGTAAGGACATTTTCTTCTCTTTTTTTTATAGTACAGTACACTACTATTTTTTTTACTATTTTATTTCATTATTAAACGTACTGTGCAGTATTTTATGTGTTTTTTGATAATTGTTTAGGGTACTGTGTTAGCTAACCGCTTGGAAATAAAGTAATGTACATATTTATGGTACAGTATGTATACGCTTGTTTTGTCTCACATTGAAAAACGGGTTTACTGCGTCGCATAGGAATGCATGTTCCGCGCCGCGCAGGAACGGATCTTCGTAAGTCGAGGACTACCTGTATGTGTGTTTATTTGTCAAATTTTTTTTTTTGTCAGTTTCGGTCCTATAAATGTCAACACTTCAGCTTGTCTTGGACAAATGTTTTCTTTTACGGCTTGTCTCATCTGCATTTGAAAGAAAAATATCAAAATAAATGGTTGATATTTGAACTGGAAGTGTATTTGGTGTAATTATTTTAGAAAAATTGTGAACTTGGCATTCTTAGTGGAGAAAGTGAAATTTGGAAATGTTTGTTTACTTAAATTGCTATTTTAAGTTCAAAAGCTGCCTTAAAATCTTGAGTTAAATTAACTCAAAAAGGGAATTAGTGTGTCAGTTTAACTTTAAAATGAGAGTTGAAAGTATATATAAATGTTTGTTACTTTAACAAATGAAAACAAGTTTTTATGAATGGATAATGTAAATTTGCAAGTTGTTTAAACTCAGAGTATGAAGTTCATACAACAAGTAAACGTTAATTAGACAAGGGTATAACTTTATTATTTGAGTTCAAATAGAATATGATTGTAATTTTACTTGACAAGAGTACTCAATTTTTGGAGAATGTATAATGTTCTATAGTTAGTCATTTCAACTTATGGTATCATATTTAAACAATGACTTATCATAAATTGGGCTACTTTTCTAGCTTGCCATCCTAAGTTGGAGAAAAACATTATTTGAAGTTGTGTTAACTTGTGGTTTTAAGGCAGCTTTTGAACTCAAGTTTTTAAGTCTAACCACCCTATTTATTTTAACAGTGAGACTGCCAAGGTCCCCGCCCTCGGCCACCACCCATCCCACCTGGCCATTGTGAATTCAGAATTAACTAAATGATTGTCTAGATAAAAATAAAAAAGCATGTGTGAGAGAACAAAGGTGAAAAATAAAATAGAGTAAATCCTTATCTCGAGCCACATTTTTCCCTCATCCTCTATCTACCTCCTCTCTCCTCACCCCCACACGTTTTCTCTATCATTCACATTGTTTTTTAAACGTGCTTCTCTTCTAACCCTTTCTCTTTCTTGTACATTCCCTTCAATTAAAGTTGTTATTAAGAAATAATGGAGATCAAAATTATTTTTAAAATGCTTTGTTTAACTGCCAACTGATAAATAATTTACTTCCAATTCATAAAAAATTCACATGGGAAGAGTAGATTCTGGATCTTACATTGCAAGTTGATACTTGAGTGTTTGAAGTTTAAGTTTGAGACCGGTCTAGTTCAGAAATGCCTGTTGAAAAAACCCACAAGTGTTCTTGTTGTACTTTGGGTAGTTGAGATTTTCCGGTTCATGGCAGAGGATCCCCACTACCATATTTTGTGACCGTCTATATTTCCACAATATTCATGATGTTAGTGGTCAGATATGACTTTTATTCATTAGCGGAAGTAAAGAGTCAGCAGAAACCGTTTGGCTCAAGTATTTAATGTTTTTCTATAAATTACAGTGTGGTCACAATATATGATAAGCCCTACCATATTCTGTGATTGTCTATATTTAAATAATATTCATGATATTAGTGGTCAGATGTTACTTTTTATTCATGGTACGTAGTACCAGACCGTACCGGCTTACTTTCATCCCTGGCCATGACATTACATTCTGTTGACTGTATTGTTCTGTTGGTTCAGAACTGTGTGTGAGTGAACAGTGAAGGGGGTGGGCGTGACACCGGTAACAAAAACATTAACTTAGCAATGAGCCATGTTATCGCTTGGATTTGAATCAGTACATTTTGCATCAAACAAATGCAAATATGTCTACAAATAAACTGGACAATATTCTGGCAATTTATTGATATTTTCACAGTTGTGGTCTTGACTGGTCTTGAAATAAAATACAGAGTCTCAACGTCCGAGACCGGGACGAGACCGAAACCAAGTACGGTCAAGTCTGACACAAGACCAACTCCATCAAAAGGCGGTTGTGGGACCGGTCACAAGAACAAGACCAGTCTCGAGTACTATAACACTTTTGTATCCAGAAGGGGCAGGTGAATCTGCTCTGAGAGCAAAATGATGCAATTTTCATCATGCGGCTATGTCAACGAGAGCAGATTTTACTGCTTTGGATGGAGCATGCAGGGCCCTTGAGGCAGAGACTTTCCTAACGCAGTGGGGGCATGAACCTGTTCTAGAAATTACTCCTTAAACATTTCAATCACTCTCCTCCCTTGCTACAACATTGTCATTTCTACTTATACCAACCCTAACCTGCTGTACATCCTTTCAGGCCTGATCCCTCTGTTTTGCCAGTTGATACAAGCCCTTATTTCCCTCTTTAGTATCCAAATTCTTTGTTGTGATACAAACAAAATAGACTACAAATTAAAAATTGGTTGGTATGCATAACTTTATTTATTTATTAAGTATTAAACAGGTACAATGAAGATGTTTACTTTATATACTTGCAACTGCAGTCTGTGTGTTATGTACTTTACAAGGTAAAAGCTTATTAATTGAGTGGAAATAAACTTTGAGTGTTTGGGAGACAGATAAATGTTTCTCAGTTAAAACTAGTGAAAATATGTTCTTTATCACAAGATTCAGGCATGTAAAAAATTAAATTAAATATATTAGTGAGTGTTAGTGGCTTATTGCCCATGAGTTCTTCAAAATTACTTTTTATCCCCAGTGTAGATTCTCATGTGCTTGTTTAAATTGGCCTTACTGGTAAAAATTCGGTCACAAAAATCACAACAACATGCCTTCTGTCCTGTGTGGATTTTAATGTTTTTTCAAACTGTCCTTTTCAGTAAAGCTTTTTTCACATAGATCACAAGAAAATGGCTTCTCTCCCCTGTGATGTCTCATGTGTCTGTTTAAATGGCCCTTTCGAAAAAACCTTCTCTCACACTGATCACAAGAAAAGGGCTTCTGTCCTGTGTGGATTATCTTGTGTTTTTTCAAACTGGCCTTTTCAGTAAACATTTGGTCACATAAATCACAAGAAAAGGGCTTCTGTCCTGTGTGGATTATCTTGTGTTTTTTCAAACTGGCCTTTTCAGTAAACCTTTTTTCACACAGATCACAAGAAAATGGCTTCTCTCCCCTGTGATATCTCATGTGTCTGTTTAAATGGCCCTTTCGAAAAAACCCTTTCTCACACTGATCACAAGAAAAGGGCTTCTGTCCTGTGTGGATTATCTCGTGTTTTTTCAAACTGGCCTTTTCAGTAAACAGTTGGTCACATAAATCACAACAAAATGATTTCTGTCCTGTGTGGATTTCCATGTGTGTTTTTAAAAGACAATTTTGAGTAAAATTTTTCTCACACAGATCACAAGAAAATGGCTTCTGTCCTGTGTGGATCATCATATGTTTTTTTAAACTGGAATTTTGGGTAAACTTTTGACTACACAGATCACAACAAAATGGCTTCGATCCTATATGGATCATCATATGTTTTTTTAAATTGTAATTTTGTGTAAACTTTTTCCTACACTGATCACAACAAAATGGCTTCTGTCCTGTGTGGATTAGCATGTGTTTTTTTAGACTACCTTTTGTAGGAAATTTTTTGTCACACAGCTCACAAGAAAATGGCTTCTGTCCTGTGTGGATTATCATGTGTCTCTTTAAACAGCCCCTTCTTGTAAACCGTCGGCCACATAGATCACAACAAAATGGTTTCTGTCCTGTGTGAGTTTTGATGTGTATTTTCAAACTGGACTTGTAAATAAACATTTTTTCACACTGATCACAAGAAAAGGGCTTCTGTCCTGTGTGGATTTTCACATGTCTTTTTAAACTACCCTTTTCAGTAAACTTTTTTTCACACTGCTCACAAGAAAAGGGCTTCTGTCCTGTGTGGATTATCATGTGTCTCTTTAAATGACCCTTATGATTGAATTGTCGCCCACAAACATCACAACCAAAAGGCCCCAGTCCATTTTCGTTGTGGACCCTGTTCACAATTGACTCAGAAACCCTGCTGGGTGAAGACTCCCGGGCTTCATCATCGTGTGCAGTTTTTAATCCAACGTCTGACTCTGAAAAAAGATTCAGCTGAGACTCAGGATTGTTCACATCATTATCCTCTTCACCATTTTCACTAACTTCAGTTTCTGAAGAATCAGAATCTCTATAAGCATTCAGATCTGGGTTTTCTAAATCTTTTTCTCCTTCACCAGTTGAGGATTCTATGTGGTCACCTGAGCTGCTGGTTGGAAGATCACCGACTTCAACTTGGTGTTGATGAAGCTGTGAGAACAGAGGTTTCTCTTCATCATCTTCACTCTTAAAAGGAACTGCAGTTAATGAAAAGCTGGTGACATCTGTCTCCTCCTTCACACTGAGCTGCTCTCCCCCCAAAATGGTCCACTGTTCCTCCTCTTCCTCTTTTATGTGGATGCAATTTGTGTCCTGCTGGTCCACATTAGGCCATTGTTCTTCAGGAGCTTCTTCTTTAATCAGCACTGACTTCTGAACATCTGTAGGAACCACTGAAACACATGTAAAATACAGTAAGAACTGTAGCTTTATATTCACACATACATTATTTCTTTAACTGCTCAGATCACAGAGTTATTTTTTCTACTACAAACAGGTTCCAGTGCTAAACCAGAGCCAACGAGTGCTTAGCTTCTTCTCTTTCTTTTAATAACACTATAAGCTGTGGCTTTAGCACCCTACCAACTTAGCACAAACTGTTTGAATGTGTTTTTTTCTGTTATCTAAAATGTTTCAAGTGTTTAACCAGGCTGGTGCTAGAGATGGTTCCAAAACGATTCTTTAAAAATAAAGTTAAGAAACAAGAAAAGGTGGGTGCTTCAACTAGGGATGGGGCCGATCTGATCCGGTATCAGTATTGGCCTCCGATACCAGCATAATTTACGTATCAGATTTTTCCAATCCAACCTGCCAATATATGCACGTTGGCTTCAAACTATGGAATGGATTTCCTGAACGGAGGTGTGTCTCATGAACCCAGAGTAATAAGACTCGCCTCACATTCAGGAAATCCATTTCATAGTTTGCAGCCAGCTACAACATGCGGACTGAGTGAGCAGCACTGTGGCTAATGGCTAGCCAACGTTTCCTCGTAACATGTCCGCTGTGTGGAAGTATTTTACACTAAACACCGCGCAAGACAGCAATGTGCAATGTCTGCAGAGCCATAGCACCACATTAAACCATGGTAAAGCTAATTTTACGTTGGACATTCGAGCTCCAGGGCTTCAGCGGGACGCTACTCTAGCTGAACCGAAACAGTCAGCTCGACCCCGGCCAATCTGGCCCGCTCAGTTTGCCCGTCTCGGAGGAGGGGCAGGATGAGAGCGGCTGACCAAAATCAGGCTGCCCGTCCCGGACTGAACAAGAAAAACACACAGCTGAAGCCACGGAGTTCAAATGTTTACTGAAAAGTTGCTAAACTTCATCATAATTAATGACCAACCCCGATCAGTTGTTGAAAACAAAGGATTTCGCAGCTTGATGCTTGCAGCCAAGATATAGTTTATCCTCCAGGAGATATTTATTAGTACATTAGACAATCATAAGAAAGCATATGAATTGAAAATTACAAGAAAATTGTATTTAAAAAATGAAACATAAAAAGCTACATTATAAAGCAATGTAAAATACTAAAAACAGGAACATGTCTGTGTTGGTTTATGCCATGAACTTAGCAGTAGCTATTTAATATTTTATTTAATTCATTTATTCATTCATTTAAAAGAGACAAAATTAAACAAATTCATCAAAAAGAAAACATTGAATGAAGAGTGCAGAAAGAATAAAAAAAATTCTTATATCACCCCCTTATTTAAAAGAATATATAAAATAACTTTAAATAAACAATCACTTAAATTAATCACTTTAATATCCACTTTAAAACTAGGAATAAAATAAAACACGTTTTGTGTTAGCATAATTTAATTGTAACTTTGAAACTTATCCAACTTTAATAAAACTTACCTCAAGTTGCCTTTTTGGACATGCATGCATATATCTGTACAAATTGTATTGAGAGGAGATTATTACAGCCTCATATAAAATCAATAATGATATCAGAACAGGATCGGTATCGACCAATATCCAGATTTTGGGATTGGGATCGGATCGGAAGTAAAAAAAAGTAATAAATAAATAAATACGTGGATAAGTGCATCCCTAGCTTCACCCTTTCCTTTCTCCCAAGATCTGTACATTCTACTTCACACTCACCTCCAGGAGAATGGAAATAATACTCTGTGCCTGGTTTTGCCCATGTAGTTGTGGTGGTAGAGGAATGTGCATAATTACACCAATAGTTCTCAGGTGCATGGGGCCGGTTGGCGGTGGGCATGGTATACAGTATAGGCAGCTGCCGCATTCAGTCAGACAGGTCGTCTTCGTGCTCCCGCTGCGTGGCTGGTGGCTGTGGGTGTTGGCCGTGCAAGAAAACCCATCGCTGAGTGTGGTACGGGCCAGTGTTGATTCCTTCACGGGGTAGGTGTTGTCACTCTCTGCACTATAGCTGATATCGGACAGAAACTCTAAATGGAGGTGTTGTTATAGGTAGAAAGCATCGATGCTGCGCTTCTCTGCTCCCTCATGCTGCGAGGGTGTGTGTGTGTGTACGTACGTGGTTGTGAGGACCACCAGGTAAGGAAGGAAACAATTGTCCTCGTAAGCTCTATTTGTGGCAGCTGTACGAAGAGTAGTTATTAATTAACTTTCTTTAGGTCTCCCCCCACATCGGGACCACTGCTGTTCTTTTTCCGGAGACTGCTGCTTTATCTTCCGGGGTCTGCTCTGGTTCCTTGGCGACTCCATTTGGGGAAGCTCTGCACGAGTGGTTGAAACACGGACTGTGGTGTCGTCAGCTGTTCCCCTTGCAGTGGCGCGTAGAGTGTGACGTCAGTGCGGCCATCTGCCTGTCGCTGTGGCATGACGCGAGTGTCCCCCCGGTCGAATGGTGATCTGTATTTATTTTCAGTGTTTTTGGGGTTTAATTTTTTTTGGGTGGGTCTGCTAAGCTTATTCAGTTGGGGTGAAAGAAGTTTGTTGTGGTTTAGCATGCTCATTCTAATAATTGACTTGAATAAACATTGAATTCTAAGGATGTTTTTAATAATGTTTTAAACTAACTGTTAATAAATTATTATGTTATATTGAACAGTTGTCCCGGATGCTTCAATTTGTGCAAAGCGAACCTGCGGGGCCTTAAAAGCAATAAGATAATATTCTCTGGGTGAAATTCACAGGGTGGCGTTGTTTAACTTATTATGATCAAATCAGTTTCATACTCTCAGGGCATGGAATAATGCCACATAGTGATCGGGAGTGGTGACGCAGAGGTTAAGAAGGTACGCTTGTGATCGGAAGATCGCCGGTTCAAGCCCCGGTACCGACAACATCAAAGATGTGGGTGGGATAAGTGAAGCGGTCACACCTGTCTCCACCCTCATCTGCCCCACTCTGGGCCCTTGAGCAAGGCCCTTAACCCACACCATCTGCTCCCCCGGGAACCCTAGATATCAGCTCTCTGCTCCACACAGAGGGCTGTGGTTGCTCGGTGGTCTGTGGTTGTGTCAGGAAGGGCATCCGGCGTAAAAACAACTGCCAAATCTTCGTGCGACTAGATCGCTGTGGTGACCCCTAACGCAGGGATAAGCCGAAAGAAGAAAAAAAAAAAAGTGATTAAGAATTTTAAATATATGTGTGGTAATTTGGGGTTTCAATTGTTAAGTTTTTATGTAGTCACATAAAGCACGGTGGCACAACTGGTAGAGCTGCTGCCTCTCAGCGAGAAGGTTGCCGGTTCAAATCCCGGTCCGGGGCCTTTCTGGGTGGAGTTTGCATGTTCTCCCCGTGCATGCGTGGGTTTCCTCCGGGTACTCCGGTTTCCTCCCACAGACCAAAAAACATGCTTGTTAGGCTGATTGGTGACTCTAAATTGACCCTAGGTGTGAGTGTGAGAGTGGATGGTTGTTTGGTGTGAGTGAGACAGGTCCCTCTTGTAAATGAGTCCCCGTGACTCAACGAGGCTAGCCTGTATAAATAAAGGTTGAATGAATGTAGTCGAATTAAAAATGTAAACATTTAGTTTATCAAGGGTTTTAAAATCAGCATTTTACGGTTTGTAACCTCATACTTTATCTGTTAGCAAGCTTAGCTATAAACAGTGTTACACATGTCCTTTTCAGGAAGCTAAATTCAATAGCTACCAGAAAGCTCAGACTAAACTGTAACATACCCGGTAATCACATTCATTCACAGAAAGAATAAAAAGATACAAACCTATTATATGCAGTTGATCGTTCGGACTGAAAACTGCATTTAAGATTTGTCTTCCTCCAGTTGTTTCCTGTTCAACAGCATCTCTACTTCCAAGGAAATCCTCCATTTCTTCTTCCTCTGCATCCAGGTGCTGCTGGACCTGCTGTCTCCACATCTCTGTTATGCCTCTTATCAACAGGTCCTGTTCGCGCTCGTTCGGGCTCGTTCGTAACTAGTTAACAACTAGTTATGGAGTGTACCCACAGGGTCCTGTTCACGAGAAACCGGTCCTATTTTGGTGCCTGCCTCAACTAGGTACAAAGGTCTGGTTCCTCTAGGGTCCAGTTATGACATCAGCACAGAGTGTTCACTGATTGGTCAGGGGGCGTATTCCTAGGTCGGAGGCGGAGATTCAGTCTTCTCCAGTAGGTGGCGTATGCACCTGAACGTTGTTTGCAATCCGCCAAGAAGAAGAAGAAGAAGAAGAAGAGTCGGTCTTCCAGGAAATGCAAACTGCCCAGCCAACAGTGTGAGGGAGACTGGCCTTGACACAGCCACTTCTCTTCTTATGGAGTCTATAGTAGATGGTGAGTGTTTTATAACTTTAAGCATATTTCCAGTGAGTCATGCAACTCTCTGAGCGTTTTTGGACTGAAAAAACACCGGAGACTAGCTTCAGCAACAGCCGAGAGGCTTTTCTGAAAAAAAAAAAAAGATGGCGGAACGGCTCGTTTCTCTGAAATATAACAAGAAAATCACATAAACAATATTTGTTAGCTCGAAATTGTAGGAGAGGAGGTGTGTCTGAGTCTATCATTTGCTTAATAAATGCACTTTAATGGTCTAATTCGCCGAGTTGGCAGCTGTTTTCAAGGTTCGAAGCAGAGCAGAATGTGGAATATGGCAGGCCGTTTGAGTCGATAATAGCGAGTGAAGATTCTCAGTCATCCAGGACATGGTAAATTCTAAAAAGTGCAAGGAAGGAAAAAAATAGTCTAAAGCATAGTATAATAAATAAAGTCCAGTTGTTTTTGTCTTGAACTTTTTTGAATTTATCATTATAGCCACGTTTTCATATTACGTGATACAACCGCCAACTTCATGCCATACATGTTACTTCTATCTACTGTACTGTACTTCTGTTTTTGTTTTTGGTTCAGTCAGAATAAATGGAAACGGTCATATCTCAGTCCAAAAATGGTTTATAAATATGGGGAAAAATCCATAAATTTGTCACTTAGGCCTATAGGCCTGTATTAATGTGTAATGTGATTTATTTCAGGTTAATCAGTCAGTTCCTGTGTAAAGATCCTCTAGCCGTGGGTGTCCTTGGAGAAGGATGGGACAAGTCACTGCACTGTAAAGCAAGTATGTCATGACAGAAACACTCCAAACTTTGAAAATTACAGATAAAAGCAAAGGACAATGATGTTTAGAGGAGATTATAACAATAATTTTGTGTTGTTTGCCAGATGGGGCAGTGAAAACAGCCAGCCAGACATATGAAGCCATCGCTGAACTGCTGCATCAGGATCTGATCTTGTGACTCCAGACTACACATCAACTGCAGCCGAACAGACCTCAGAGCTTCTCCTGATGCTCTGCTCTCCTGCACCTTGTCCACATTGTGCCAAAGATGTCCTCGGTGCCTCAGTAAAAAAAAAAAACAGTCCTGCATTGACAACACAAACAGGTCCTATGAACTCAGCAGATGTCATACAAGCTCAGTTTGTGACGGAGCAGGGGTACTGTGACTTCATGGTGTTTTTCATTCAACCTTTATTTAGTCAGGTAAATCTCATTGAGCCTCGTGGACTCTTTTACAAAAGCGACCTGCTACAAACTAAAGAACTTTAGTTCTGGGTCAGATGACTTTATTCACAGAGGATTGTGTCTGATGGTGAGTTCTTTACAGAAGCAGTGAAAAATGTAGAAATGTTCTACAGGTCAGCATTTTTACCTGAGCTATTGGCCAAATTTTACTTTTAATTATTGTTACATGTTTTGGAACAACAGGTTAAGATTCCAGTGATGATATTTTAAGTTCATATTTCATACATAACTGCAGATTTAGTAATATGTTTTTCTGTTTCTACAAATAACACCAATCTTTCATTTTTTAAAACTGTTACAATTTTATTGACATGTAACATTTACAGTATTTAAATAAAGTTGCTTTGATATTTTGATTGGAATTGATTGATTACATATTGTTAAGTTTATATTACAAATGTTTTAGTTTGGAACACACTTGTTGATCAACTGGGACAATGGAGCGGCGCAGATTTTTTAGGATACATGCCACTTTCAGTTTTGTCCAAAGTAGTGTACTCCACCATCATCAATGTGTGTATATATAAATATATATGTATATATATATGTATATATGTGTATATGTATGTACTGTATATATAAATATATATGTATGTACAGTATATATTATGTATGTATGTGTACATATATGTGTATATATACACACATGTATGTATATATATAAACACGTGTGTGTGTATATATATATATACTCACGCATATGTTTGTATGTGTACACATGTATGTATATACAATATATATACATATATGTGTATATATACACACACACATACATATATATATATATATATATATATATATATATATATATATATATATATATATATATATATATATATATATACTGTATATGAACATTTGTCTGTGGCTGAAAAAGCCACAGACAAAGCAGAATGTTCAAAAAAGAAACAAGCTCATCCACTTTGGTTGTGTGTTCTTTTCCAGCTCTTCTTCTAATGTGTGTGTTAGTGGTTAATAAAGAGCTTAATGTATCACTAGCGCCACCAGCTGGTTAGAAGCGTTGATATTAATGATCCACCCACTGCAGGAGAATTACCCGCCCACTGCAGGAGAACTTCACGCCCACTAAAGGGGTCCTAAGCGTGCAGTGGATACAGAAATAAACCGGTCCCATAGGAACTGGCCCAAACTAGCCACAATGGGACCTTACAGGAACCAGACCTGTTGATAAGAGGCATTAGCTTCGTTCATCAGTATTTACCTTCAACGTTAACCAAGTAGTTACAGCTGAATATAACTCAAAATTAAACTAATTTCACCAGAGGTCGAGAGAAAAGAGACAGTTCATCCTTACAAAACATGGAGAACACAACTATGAACGGACAGAACAGCTTCCAGTGCTGGGAGGAAATCGCTTCCGTTATTATCAGCTAGCCTTCAAAATAAGAGCTCGAGTGGAACTGTTCTTTTCATTCATCCTTCATTTAGACAGGTTCATCCCATTGAGCCTCGAGGACTCATTTACAAGAGAGAGATGATTTCAACAAAGAATGATGACAACAATGACAACAGTGACAACAACAGACAATTATAAAAGAGGCGTACAGATCATTATTTTATTTTTTTACAAATTAAAATAGGATTGCAAAAAGTAGCAAAAACAGATAGATTATAAGGCAAATGTAGAAAACTAAAAACAGGAACATGTCTGCATTGGTCCTTGCCAGGAGTTTATTTATTTATGTATTTATTTTATAAAATGTATTCATTTTAAAATCAATACAAAACAATCCCATAAACACATGGTGGGATGTAACTAAGTACAAATACTTTGTTACTTAAGTACAAGCCCAAAACCAGAAAAGTTGGCACGTTGTGCAAATCGCAAATAAAAACAGAATACAATGACTTGCAAATCTTTTTCAACCCATATTCAACTGAATAGAATGCAAAGACAATATATTTAATGTTCGAACGGAGAAACTTTATTTTGTTTTGCAAATAACCATTAACTTAGAATTCAATGGCAGCAACACATTGCAAAAAAGTTGGCACAGGGACATATTTACCACTGTGTTACATCGCCTTTCCTTTTAACAACACTCAGTAAACGTTTGGGAACTGAGGAGACCAATTTTTGAAGCTTTTCAGGTGGAATTCTTCCCCATTCTTGCTTGATGTACAGCTTAAGTTGTTCAACAGTCCGGGGTCTCCGTTGTCGTATTTTACGTTTCATAATGCGCCACACATTTTCAATGGGGGACAGGTCTGGACTGCAGGCAGGCCAGGGGAGGACCCGCACTCTTTTGCTACGAAGCCACGCTGTTGTAACACGTGCAGAATGTGGCTTGGCATTGTCTTGCTGAAATAAGCTGGGGCGTCCATGAAAAAGACGTCGCTTGGATGGCAGCATATGTTGCTCCAAAACCTGTATGTACCTTTCAGCATTAATGGTGCCTTCACAGATGTGTAAGTTACCCATGCCTTGGGCACTAATGCACCCCCATACCATCACAGATGCTGGCTTTTGAACTTTGCGCCTATAACAGTCCTGATGGTTCTTTTCCTCTTTGGTCCGTAAGACACGACGTCCACAGTTTCCAAAGACAATTTGAAATGTGGACTCATCAGACCACAGAACACTTTTCCACTTTGCATCAGTCCATCTCAGATGAGCTCGGGCCCAGCAAAGCCGGCGGCGTTTCTGGATCTTGTTGATGAATGGCTTTTGCTTTGCATAGTAGAGCTTTAACTTGCACTTACAGATGTAGCGACGAACTGTAGTTACTGACAGTGGTTTTCTGAAGTATTCCTGAGCCCATGTGGTGATATCTTTTACACACTGATGTCGGTTTTTGATGCAGTACCGCCTGAGGGATCGAAGGTCACGGGCATTCAATGTTGGTTTTCGGCCTTGCCCCTTACGTGTAGTGATTTCTCCAGATTCTCTGAACCTTTTGATGATATT
This sequence comes from Garcialebias charrua, assembly GCA_038048925.1. NCBI lineage: Eukaryota > Metazoa > Chordata > Actinopteri > Cyprinodontiformes > Rivulidae > Garcialebias > Garcialebias charrua. Next base: position 11,358 of record JBBPBX010045837.1, on the reverse strand, counting down.
ACGGACCGTAGATGGTGAAATTCCTAAATTCCTTGCAATAGCTCGTTGAGAAAAGTTGTTCTTGAACTGTTCGACAATTTGCCCACGCATTTGTTCACAGAGTGGTGACCCTCGCCCCATCCTTCTATGTGGATGACTGAGCATGTCAAGGAAGCTGCTTTTATACCCAATCATGGCACCCACCTGTTCCCAATTTGCATGTTCACCTGTGGGATATTCCAAATAAGTGTTTGATGAGCATTCCTCAAATTTCTCTGTCTTCTTTGTCACTTGTGCCAGCTTTTTTGAAACATGTTGCAGGCATCAAATTCCAAATGAGCTAATAATTGCAAAAAATAACAAAGTTTACCAGTTCGAACGTTAAGTATGTGGTCTTTGCAGTGTGTTCAATTGAATATAGGTTGAAAAAGATTTGCAAGTCATTGTATTCTGTTTTTATTTGCGATTTCCACAACGTGCCAACTTTTCTGGTTTTGGGCTTGTACATTTTTCATGTATCTGTATTCTGTACATTACTTAAGTAGAATTAAATGTGGGTACTTTTATTCCACTACATTTTACATGAAGTATCTGTACTTTCTACTACACTACATTTCTATAATCCATCCATCCATCCATCTTCTTCCGCTTATCCGGGGTCGGGTCGCGGGGGTAGCAGCCTAAGTAGGGAGGCCCAGACTTCCCTCTCCCCAGCCACTTGGAGCAGCTCCTCTGGGGGAATCCCAAGGCGTTCCCAGGCCAGCCGAGAAACATAGTCCCTCCAGCGTGTCCTGGGTCTTCCTCTGGGTCTCCTCCCGGTGGGACATGCCCGGAACACCTCACCAGGGAGGCGTCCAGGAGGCATCCTAACCAGATGCCCGAGCCACCTCAACTGGCTCCTCTCGATGTGGAGAAGCAGCGGCTCTACTCCGAGTCCCTCCCGGATGACTGAGCTTCTCACCCTATCTCTAAGGGAGAGTCCAGACACCCTGCGGAGAAAACTCATTTCAGCCGCTTGTATCCGAGATCTTGTTCTTTCAGTCATAACCCAGAGCTCATGACCAGAGATGAGGGTGGGAACGTAGATCGATCGGTAAATTGAGAGCATTTCTATAATGTGTTGAGTTAAAAGTTACATTCACGTTACATTCACATTGTGGCTTTTTGATTTGTTGTTAGTTTGAAAGTAACTGATGTCGAGAGGGGAGCTGGTCCATTGAATCATTTCATAGTGGACAGGTAACATTAGACCTGCCTTCAAGAAGAGCTGGGACAATGACCTACCGGTATACTCTAGTATATACGTCATTGAGCTGGTGGCACCCACAGCACCAGTAACACACCCAAAATGGATTCCACCGCGGAGAGTCAGCCAGAAGATACGCAACACCCATGATCTTATTGAAAGATTATTGAAAGACTATTGAAATATTATTGAAAGACTACTGAAATATTATTGAAAGACTATTCAGTACAGCAGGACAGATTCTCTCTCCCAAAAGAGTCAGACTGGACTCAAAAACCTTTGAAAACCAAATTCTTCTGAACATGAACAAGAAATTCTTGCTGCAATATTAAAATGTGTCAGTTCATGTTAGGACAGGAGACAAGAGATGTCTCCAAATGTCTCGACACTCAGGTCCAAGTTTTGAAAATGGTGTAAGGAAGTTAAAATATTGTTCACTATTGACCCTTTACAAGGTTGACTAGACAGTATTTTAACTAGAATTGATGACAAACTGGAGTTGAAGTGATCCGAGCCTGTTCCTTTGTTAGGTCTAATGCTCCTTTTTTCAGGCAGACAACTTTTACTTCAATGTGTTTACTGCAGTTAAAATGACACATTGGTTTTGTTTTGTGTTAAATAAAAACTTTCAAGGTTTATTTTGTCACATTACAACCAAAAACAATTTCATTGTAATTTTCTTTGAGAGACCAACACAAGTACACAATTTTACTAGTGGAAATAAAATTACAGTATACATAATTTAACACATTTTTATTATTATTAGTAGTAGTAATAGTATTTACAAATGATACTGAAAAGTGTGGTGTGTAGAGTAATCAGCTCCCTTTTCTGTAACCAATATTCCTTCAGAAATTGCTTTAATGATTACAAATGACTATGGAGTCCACCCGTGTGTAAACTAATGTCAAATACAAATACAGCAGCTAGTGACAGCCTCAGGTCGGTGAAAATAGTTGGTTACTGTGATTAGATGACACACAGGCTGGCTATTATGCCATTAGCAATCACCAGGAAACTTCTGAAGGCTAGAAGTTACCGTACTCTCTGATTTAAGGGGGCTGAACATTTGTGCTCAAAACAGTTTTCAGTTAATAAAAAAAATACAAACCTTCAAATCATGTATAATTTTCTTTCCACTTTACAAATGTGAGCCACTTTTTGGGGATCTTTAACATACAATTTCAAAGAAAAATATTTATGATCATAGTTGTACAGTGTCAAAATTTGGAAAGTTTTCACAGTTATAAATGTGAAGAGTGACAGTTTCTATTTATTTTTTTATGCGTTTTAGGTTCCCCTCATATGAGCATCTGAAGGCGTTTTGGAACTTGATCGAGGCAGCAACAGCAAAAATGGTCAGGGTCACCAGAGCAAAGAAAACCAACGTCATGAGTACAACAACTGAAACCCATTTTACCAGACCAACTGTCAGTCTCACACACACACGCACGCACGCACACACGAGAATGCTGGTTTTGAACTAACATTTAAATAATTTTCTGTCCAGAAACGGCTGCCAATAGAGGAGCTTTTTCTTTCCCCACCTACCTGTCTACTGGATGTACCCAGAGGGAACTGGGCCATCGATTTAACATCCACAGAGTAACTGTCAGCCGCATTATTGTGACATGATGGGCCAACTTCCTGTATTGGGCTCAAGTTGTGTGTGGATTTCTCCTACAGCTGTGAAGACCAGTCTACCACAAGATTTTGATGACCGCTACAGTGACACACAAGTTATCCTGGACTGTACAGAACTACGTGTCTAAACACCTTCATCCCTGCTCCTCCAGAGGGAGGTCTTCTCCACCTACAAATTCCACTGTACCTTTAAGGCCATGGTGGGCATGTCTCCTCACGGAGCCCTGACATTTGTGTCAGCACTGTTTGAGGGTTCCATGAGTGACAAGGAAGTGTTCCGTCAGTCAGGGATTACATCACTCTTGACACCTGACATGGCCATCATGGTGGACAAGGGATTCTTGGTGGATGATCTCGTACCTGGGACTGTTCAGCGTCCTGCCTTCCTCTCCAAGAGGGCCCAAATGTCAGAGGTCGACATTCTGAAGACCCAGTCCATTGCCCGTTTGAGGGTGCATGTTGAGAGGTTAATAAGAAGAGTTAAAGAAAATAAACTCTTTGATTCCACTATCCCTTTCTCCATTGCAGGGAGCATAAACCAAATTTTTACAGTTGCCTGTCTCCTGTCAAATTACCAAAATGGACCTTTGGTCAGGAAATGGAGATATGAAGTTTGACAGAAAAGCTGATGGCAGTCTTGAAGAAAAAGAAAATGCTGTCATTTACTTACATTGACATTGTCTTACATTTGTAAGTACCCGTATTTTCCGGTGTATAGGTCGCACCTTTTTATGGGTTTTTCAAGGCCTGCGACCTATACACAGGTGCGACCTATATATGGCTTGTTATCACTTTCGGCGAAACAAATTTTAAATCCAGCTCATTTCACAATTACGTTCATTTATTAAGGAAAAGTTCAGCTCAGACACATATTTGCTATAATTTTTATCAAACAAATAATTGTTTTTAAGTGTTAATCTTCTTAAAAGCCTTGCTGTGCGCTCCTGTGGCAGACATTTGCAGCAGAGCTAAACGTAGGTGCGACCTATACACCAGTGCGACCTATCTAGGGATTTTTCCAATCTATTGGTGATAATTGGACAATGCGACCTATACACCGGTGCGACCTATACACCAGAAAATATGGTAGATATTCTTGATGGAAATATTTTGTACTGTTTTGTTTGGAGGTAAGTGCAGTACCTAAAATTCTTATTGACCACTGTATTTTGGTATGTGGATATCTTTTAAATTAATTTTGTAATGTGAGAATGTTAACCAATTGTACCTATGTAAAATAAAATTAAAACATTTTTTGAGAGTTCCAATTTTGAAAAACCTTGTTTATTTGATAAAAACAGTGTCAAAAATATGGTAAAGTTAAAGAATCAAACATATTAACAATCAAATGCCTTAAATGAAAATTACAGATATATTATCCCTTCAATTGGATAATTTTTTTTTATCATTGTTAGTCTGCTTTATAGCCACAGTAACAACAAGGCAATATCCTCTGTATTTGAATATTTGAACACTTTAATTGTGAAATAGAAGGTCAAGATTTTACAGGTAAGAAATCATATGCTAAAAACCTTTAAAATAAAACTTTGAATTTATGGAATCTGCTACCAATTAGGGAAACAGATTAATCAGGGCTGAAAATTTTTACATAAAATCTTGTAATCGCTTTGACTGAAAAGGTATTTGACATGACTTGCATTAATACAAGAAAATCAAGTTTTGATGTTATTCAAGTGTACAGTGCAAAGCCACAATCCCCAACATTTTCAGAGAATATGTTTTTCATATTCTAAATATTCTAAAGCAAAGACATTTCAGAGGCAATTTAAAAAAAAATGAAAATTTGACATTTTTTAATGAATATTGTTCCTCCTGGATTTTGAAGATTTTAGTAGACCATATTATTTTTTTATTTCTATTTTTTTATCCTGGAGAAACAAATTTGTAAATTTGATTTGATCAAAATCCTAATTTAGACATTTCTGCAGGTAAACATAGAAAAAATATCTGTCTACTTTCTGTCTGATTGAATCCATCACATTACTGTCTGTATAAATTCTTTGAATAAGAATATCTTCCTCTGCTGAGACAACAAAATCACACCAGTTCATCCCAGTTATTAGCATCTGCCCCTGAACCTGCCAATAGTAAGCATGAGTTTTTTTTAGTTCCAATTTGCCTGACTTCATTTGGAGATATGGACAGTCAACATAACTGTTAACATTTGGACACTTAATCTCAATCAGCCCAAACTGACATAGCTCAGAAGGGTCAAAGATCAATCCGTCTGGAGATGCCCCTAGCCAAGGAGCATCAGGGTGAATCACAAATCCACAGGGATAGTGGTTGACTCTTTTCATTTGGCAATACTCCCAGATAGCATCTGCCTCTAATTCAAGCCCTCTCTTCATAGCTGCAGTCTGATGGGTCCCTTGCAGCAGACAATTAGCCAGATCTTCCTCAGAGTTCTCTCGAACGTGGCAGATCTCCCTGAAGCAAGAGGCAGTCAACCTATGCCTCCTTAGCTGATGCCATTCAGGACATGTACTCTGTGCTCTGGTAGCACATTCAAATTTATTCACCATGTCCCAGGTGACCTCCATACTTTTAAGGTGTAGCTGTTGTGGTTCAGAACAGACAAACATGCTTTTTGACGGCTGTAGGTGGTAGTTGTTAAGAGGCAGAGATGGGCGGGGTGGTGCAGCATGGAAGGACATGTCTCTCTTTGACGCTGCTGGCTGTTGGTAGGACAGAGGACTTCCAGCCTGAACTTTGCCAAGGGCAGAGTCAACAAGGGGAACTTCATGGCTGACTCCCATGCTGCAGATCATTGGTGCATCAGCTGCTGCAAAATCTTCATACACCTCGGACACCTGGGAAAGTAAAAACATTTATTTCAATAAAATGTAAAATATAACAACTAATTTTAAGCCCTCAAAAATTCTACACTTTACAAAGAGACAGCACTTGAAAAGAAAATTATTCAATACACCGGTAAGTCTACAACTCTTTGTTAGTACACTGTAGCCTACTGTTAAGTTTATTTTTATTTATCAGTAATTTAAATATAACTACTTACTCTTAGGACAGAAAGGTCCAGCAAATCCCCAGTAAGGCCTTTGTAGAGTGTGCTCCTGTGTATATAAATAAAAAAAGAACATGAGTCAAAAATAGAATATCCACCTGCATTTCTTTCAGATATGAAACATAAAATAATAGTGTTTTTCAAGCCTGGTCCTCAAGGCCCACTGTCCTGCATGTTTGAGATTTGTCCCTGTTTAAACACAACTCATTTCAGTTGGTAACTGATTAACAACTGTATCAGCTGTGTTAAAGCAGGGAAATCTATAAAGCATGCAGGGCAGTGTACCTTGAGGACCATGGTTGAGAAACACTGTTGTAATACATCAGATTTTTTTTTTTTTACCTTACACCCTCTGTTGTTGCTCTACTCTTTGGTTTAGCAGACAGCACAGCCATCTTGTCCACGGGGCCAGGTTTAATACCCTATTAAGTTATCCATGACACAGTTACAAATTATACGGTAAGAAAATGTAATAAAATGAGTCTATTATTGAAGAGAAAACTTAATAAAGTTCTGGGCTTGTGCCACTGCTGTTCTCCTTCTGTACAGCTTAGTACAGGCACTGACAGTTTCAGCTCAGAATAATGTGCTGACTGGAACAACAAAGCCACACAGTGATTGCATAATGCTGCACCAGCAACACACGTACAGCTGTGGCGAATCAGCTCCACAGGACAGGAGTCTTTCAGGACCACCTGCATAAGAATGTCTAAGTACTTATTATCTTAGCTTGGTCACTCATCAGCCATTCTTTCATGATGCAATCTTGCTTCTCAAATATTTTTTATAACTAATGTCATAGAACCATAGTATCATGTTATGTGATTTTATATTTAGTTTGGAGTATGTTCTATGAAGGTCAAGAGTATTCCAATACAATTATCACAAGATTACATCTTAAATGAATGGTTGGGATAAAGATAACTCGATTTAAAAATACTTAACCCGGAGGAGACCCACTAGGTAAAAATACCTGGATAATGTTACAGGGACTGTGAGTGTATTCTTTAGATTTAAGTAAAACTAATATGCATGAATTACCAAATTAACACTGGGTTAAAAGTAACACATAACAATCATAAAAGAAGAACAATGCCTGCAGCAAATAACCCAATGGGGACAAGCAAGACTAAACTCAACTGTTAATATTCGTCAAGTGTAACCAATTCCATCCTATTTTTATTTAACAATTAATACCATCTTAGCTAAATCCCCATTAACATTAGGAACGTCGGGTTACTGAACCAACAATCTTAAAACTGTCATCTGAACAATCCTAGCTTCATCCTACACTTAAACTGTGAAGTTTTTCAGCTTTCTTCATGGACCTGTGACACAGAGCCCTGACAACGACTTCGCCTGTGTCCTGATTTTTGCTAGAAACTGAGAAGAGCAGAATGTTAGTAGAATGATCACAAAATATCAGCCGTTTGTTTAAGTGTACAAAACCTGTTTCTATAACGTGAGTATACAAAAAAAGATCGTGTTGCTAACTTGCTAACTAATAGCCTAACGTTAGCCGCAAACAGGTAGTAACATCACAACGATCAAACTAACGTTACTTACCCTCGTAGTTGTGCAGGTAACCTGAAATATACAATTTAAATCCCTTGTTACGTTTGCTTGTCGGAGCAGGGGACCAGGCATCAACGATACGATGACCATCGCTGATACTTATCTTGGGCAACTCTTGTAAACATCTAGAAAACACCATTTTCATTGAGAACGGGGATTAAACCGGAAACTGGAATGCCGACATCCCGTCAAAGCGGAAGTGATTCAGGACGCATGTGTACAGAGCCCATTACTGTTGCAGTAGTAGCACAGTCTTTTGGAAGCTCTGTCTTACCCTCCAGAGCCTTTAACAGCTCCTCTCTGAATTTCTCACAACATTCTTTCTTCCTTCTTCAGCTTCCACCATTTGGTCTTCTTCTCTGATTTTACTCGTTTTTGCTTCACAACAACAGTCATTCTAAATGCAACCATCCGATGCCGTCTGGCCACACTCTCCCCTGCCACAACCTTACAGTCTCCAATCTACCCAGGTTTCCTCTTCTACACAGAATGTGGTCGACCTGCGTACTCCTCCCTCCACTCTTATAGGTCACTCTGTAAAGGGGTTAAAGGGGGGGTCAGTTTAATACTGACCTCCTTTTTACCTTAATTTACTTATTCAGATTGAATAGTAAATGTTCACGGATTCTCTTCTTTTTCAGTTTATTCAATATTTCTGTGATCTTTATGATGGATAAATAAACAGAGCCATTAAGTGACAAAGACGTTAACTTAGTTTGATATGTCAAAGAGACACTATCATTTATTTAGAATAAATCAACTAAATTAACACCATTACACTTGATTGACATGATTTCACTTTCTTTCAATTTAAAACGTCAGCACACTTAAATTCAACACAACAGACATAAATATTGGATGTTAACATATTTAGTCTGTGGGCTCTTTTAGCTTAAAAATATAGTTTCCAGCTTAGATAGAGAGGGGAAAGAGTAGGAGGAATAAGAGGTTGGAGAGATTAAGTTATTTATCTCGAGTGTAACCAGAGATGACACTTTCCATCCGACTTCGGCTAAATCCCAGGTACGTTTGTAAACCGCTCTTTACCTTTTGACGATGCGTCTGATAAAGATATTGCCAGCCTCCCAGGTGCACAGAGTCCTTCCGGCCCTCGTACGTCTGAACTGGTCGTTTACTTCCAACGTCTCCTCGGATCCGCGTCAGCCGTCAGAAACATGTGGCAGCTTCTGGCTGACTTCAAGACGAGATGTTTCTCAAAGAAAGTTCATTAAGAACTTTGGAGCTTTTGCTCGGGGAACTGGATGGAGGCGTCCATCAGTTCTAGCTGACAAGTTAGTCTTTGGCTCTTGACCAAGCTTGACCAGCTGCAAGGCAGAGAGCTTTCAGGTCTCCGTCCATTCAAACTCTCTGTCCATTCAAAGACTGAAGCGTTTCCGCACAGTTAGAACTTAAAAGCAGGAACACAGAGAGGAGTTCACTTGCTTTATCAAACCCAAGGTTACAAGCCAGCAGCAGAGAGAAATGTTTAGGAAAAAAGACAGATAACGCTGGAGCCCTGCTCATCAGACTGTCTCTGAGTTTCTAAACAAAACCGTCCGGTCTCTGTGACCCGAAGGCTTCACCTTTAAACACAGCAGTGAAGACAGTAATTAACACATTTCAGAATAACACAGCATAAAAGCACATATCATGAAAATGAGAAAAGTTATTCTTGATTACATTAGAATAAAATCAAGATATAGAAATAGTCTCTTTTAGTGACTATATGTCCTCAGATTATAACTAATGGAATAATTGTGTTAAATGTCCTGCTTTACTGAGAGGTCAGTAAAGGTCATCACTGGACAGTTCAAAAGTACACAGGTGTCTTAAAAGTGGACAAGGTCATGTCCACTACATCTCCCCCCTTTTGGAAGCCATCGCCAGTCGTTGGGGATGGGGTCCAACACGAAAGGAAACCTTGAACTGTCTCTGATCTTGAAGTAATCCGGCGAGTGGAAAAGAAAAAATCAAAAATTATAATCCCATAAAGTTTTTGGAACTTCCATACTGTTCGTAGGTAATCCCATTGCGGTAAGCTTTTAATCCCTCGGAAAACTGAGTCTGTTAACTCTTGGAAAACAAAGTCTGTGATCCTTTGGAAAACAAAGTCTTATAATCCACAGCGGTAATCCCACAGCAGTAAATCCACAACGATTAGTTTTGTTGATTGATCAGCAACAATTGTTTTCATAATCAGCATGTAGAGGGGATCCCTCGATTGACGCAGAGGAGGCGATCCTTGGATGAAGGTTGAAGACCAAGCGTTGGAGCTGCAGGTCCCCACATCGAAGGTTGTTGGCTGGTTGGTCTCCAGTCAGTGCCACTCTGGTTCTATGTGTCATGCAATTATGTGGTTTTAGGTGGGCTTATGATTGGGATTTTACATTAGGCCCTACCTATATGCACCTGGTATGTAAGCTATCATGGTTTAGATCAGCTATAATTACCAATTAAGGGGTGGATCAATTCTGTAAATTAGATATAGGGATCTATACCTATAGAATTTTGGAGGGCTTCTGTAACGAAGGCCTCTAATTCCAAACTATTCCTCCATTCATTACTTAGTTTAGGTTAAACTAAAGTAGAAAAATGAAATATAGTTTGATCTAAATGTCTGTTGTCTTTTAGACGAACGACGTAGGATTTGGTGTACCTAATAAATTTTGAAGTCTATGGCGAGACTCATCAAAATGAATAGATAATCTAGAATAGAAACGATCGAATCGGTTCAATTTAGAAATCGTGAGGCCAGTGTAGTTTATGGTACCTTGAGTAGCTTTAAACTACATTGACTCTTCAACGGTTGAGATTTAACAAAACGAACTGCATGTTGGCATAGTTAGATCCATCTTATGCATTAATCAATGTTAATACAAAACCTTTTTTGGCTGGGAGTGTCCAGAACCACAACAATATCTCAAATAATGACAACAGTAATGACTAAACAACAAGGAAACAACGTTTCACTGCTTCGACACACTCTTGTCGTCAGATTCCAAAGTGCAACACACAAGAAAACAGGTCTCAACTTTATGACCGAGGTCAACTTAAATCTTGTGGATTTAAATGGTTGTTAAGATTAGTTTTTGTTGTGGGTGTTGGACTTAGCGTTTCTAAGTTCAAGTTGGACAATGCGACTTATAGGGTGGGAAATATGGTAGTTTAAACCTGATTAGTTTATTTACTAACTTGTGTTTGGACGACCTTATTATCCCATGAAGTCGGTGAGTTTGTGAGATCTTTGTCTTTTGTGGAGTCATTGAACGCCTTGTAAGGTTTGATCTGATTTCGATGTACCCATTTAGCAATTGGCTCTTTGCGGCCTTTGCTGATTTTGATCTCGTAGACGACTGAGGACACTTTGTCTGTTATCAGATGAGGTCCAGTCCACCTGGGCATTAGTTTGCGGGCGAGAGTTCCGGTCCCGGACTCTCCTTTCCCGGTTGCTGGGGCGAACGTATAGTACCAGACTCTGTCTCCCACTTGGAGTTCATTGTGAGAGGCCTTCTGGTCATAGTACGCCTTGCGTCCTTCAGCGGACCTTTCCAGGTTTTTCTGGGCGAAAGCAAAAGTGTTTCTGAGGTGTACATTCAAATCTTTCATGTATTGTTGTGTAGTGTAGGCTGTCGCCATGACGGCGTCGCCTGGTTGGTACAACAGGTGTAGAGGGAGAGTCATCTGTCGACCGGTCATCATCTCGAAGGGAGAGATGCCAGTTGATGTGTGTGGAGTGGCTCTTATGGCCATGAGGACCAGAGGGAGTTTCACATCCCAGTCCTTGTGGTTTGCAGCCACGTATTTCTTCAAAATACTCACCACAGTTCTGTTTGCTCTCTCAACTTGGCCTGAAGCCTGTGGGTGGTAG
>JBBPBX010045836.1:13693-26836 GCA_038048925.1 Garcialebias charrua | reverse complement strand
AAGCTGTTTATATTAAGAGAGAAAAGCCTTCTCTTAACAGAGGAGGAGGTCTCAGATTCCAACATTTAAAAACGTATAATGCAGCTTTAGGACTTATTCCCAGACAATTTTTACACCTTACGGGAACAGAGGAGCCTCGTCTGTGAATTAGACTATCAAAGACCTTAAGAAACCCCTACTGTTAAGGTGTGAGGTGTGATTTGTCAATTTACATAGGTATGTTGTATCTTATCTTACTCTCTGCTCTTTGAATTGAGAAAGCTCCTCAGATGAGAAGCAAAATGTCTTCTGTTACAAATAAAGTCCAGTTGTTTCTGTATTGAACGCCTTTTTTGATTCTCTGAATTTCTCACAACATTCTTCCTTCTTCAGCTTCCACCATTTAGTCTTCCTCTCTGATTTTACTCTTTTTCACAACAACAGTCATTCTACACACAACCATCCGATGCTGTCTGGCCACGCTTTCCCCTGCCACAACCTTACAGTCTCCAATCTCCCTCAGGTTTCCTCTTCTACACAGAATGTAGTCGACCTGTGTACTCCTTCCTCCACTCTTATAGGTCACTCTATGTTCCTCCCTCTTTTGGAAATAGGTATTGACTATAGCCATTTCCATTCTCTTGGCAAAATCCACCACCATCTGTCCTTCCTGGTTTCTTTCCTTGACACCAAACCTACCCATCACTTCCTCATCCCCTCTGTTTCCTTCACCAACATGTCCATTCAGGTCTGCTCCAATCACCACTCTTTCCTCCCTGGGAATACTCTATCACTTCATCCAAATCTTTCCAAAATGTATCTTTCTCCTCCTCATCACATCCAACCTGTGGAGCATAACCACTGACTATGTTTAGCATCAGACCTTCTACTTCTACCTTCAGACACATCACCCTATCTGACACTCTCTTCACCTCTACTACATTCTTTGCCAACTCCTCCTTCAGGACCACCCCTACTCCATTTCTCCTTCTATCCGCACCATGGTAAAACAGTTTAGTAGTAGTAGTAGTAGTAGTAGTAGTAGTAGTAGTAGTAGTAGTAGTAGTAGTAGTAGTAGTAGTAGTAGTAGTAGTAATAGTAGTAGTAGTAGTAGTAGTAGTAGTAGTAGTAGTAGTAGTAGTAGTAGTAGTAGTAGTAGTAGTATAATTTATTCATTTCATATTAAAAACAATGACAATTATTTTTTTAAAGAAAAATTAAACTAAACATAAAATGAAAGGAAGCAAGCAGAAGAATAGAGCAGAAGAGCAGTTTGAACCCTGCTCCAATGCTGCGGACCTTGCTGCCCGTCCACTTGGTCTCTTGGACACATAAAACATCTACCTTTCTTCTCTGCATCATGTCAGTCAGCTCTCTACCTTTGTCTGTCATTGTTCCCATATTTAGAGTTGCAACCCTCAGTCCTACATTCTTCACTTTCCATTTCTCCCTCTGTCTCCTGACACATTTCCCTCTTTTGGGTCTTCGACTAACAGTAGTACAATTTTCGCCGGCACCCTGTTTGTCAACACCACCGGTGGCGGTCGGTGTTAACCCGGGCCTCGACCAATATGGTTTCACTTTGATGAACTCGCATTATGGTTTTGGCAAAAGTGTTTTACATCGGATGCCCTTCCTGACACAACCCTCACCATTTACCCGTGCTTGGGACTGGCACAAGAGATACACTGGCTTGTAATGTGCTCCCTAGTGGCTGGTTTTGGTTGAAGGATTGAAGATAATGAAATTAAATTAAAATTAATTAAAATAAACTTACCATACTCTGTTAAGGAAAATACGCTACACAGTATTGCTACCTGCTTTGGCTGTGCTGAATGTGAAAGTGAAACTTAGGTGAACATAAATCACTTAAAAGTAGTCTTCATGTGCCCTCTGCTGAATACAATGTATAATTACGGTATGACTTATTCACACCATTTTATGGGTGAATATGAGAAGTGTTTATATCGCAAAAATGGATATGTCCCCAAAGTTTCTTTTCAAAGACTTTGCTTCTTTTAGCTCTGGGCTTCCTCCTCGAGCGCCTGTGAGTTGTGGTCACTCGATCTTTGAGGAGCTCCAGATATAGTGGAGAGGGGTGTGGCCATCCAGGTTGCAATCTTTACCACACCCACTTCCACCGAATCACCAGCCATTCGGTAGGTTCAGGCTGGGGTCCTTCCAGGTGCCATTTCTGTTGGGGTTTGGGTCCCCATTTCAATTTGATACTTATTCCTTTTATCGTCATGTAGACCACATTAAATATCCATGGTGAGGTTGAAGGACAAAGCTTAGGGTGAGATTTATACTGTGGCAGGTATGCTGGCTTCAGGTGATAATTTTCTTGAGGTTCATCAAAATGAGACTTTCTGGTATCTTTGGTGATCGGTCTTGAGTCTATTATGTCTTTCTCTGTCACTGCTCCTCTATGGGGTTCTGCATGCTGCATGGTGTGAGCTGGTCAACCATCTGCCGGCGTTCCAGGTTGCCAATGTGGTCGCTTTTGACTCTCACTGGGACCTGGCCCTCTTTTCCTTTCACACGTCCTTTGTACAGTTCCACGCAGAGAGGAGATGGGTGTGGCAATTCTGGTCTCAACCCTCTCCACACCCACTTCCATTGGTAGACCCCCCAACATGCAGGTTCAAGCTGAGGGCCTTGCAGCCCACAAAAAGGTTCGTCAGATGGGTCCTCACCTCTTCGACGCTGTTCCTCCGCCTCCCCCAGTCTCTGTCTGAACATTTCCCTGGATCTTCTTCCATATTGCACATAGTGTTCACCCCATTCTTCCAACGCTGTTACCGTACTGACAAGTGGATGTCCTCTGTACGATACAGTCATCCTGTAAGCCATTCGTACCGGGTACTCTTCCCAATCGTTGATGGGCGTGCAGACTCGATCACACAGCATTCGTAGGGGCAGCTCAGTGTTTTCAACCACTATTTTGTTTGGGTTAGTTTCCCGGTTGTAGATGCTTATTTTCATAGCTCGGCTTGTTGTCCAAACCTCCAACTCCCCTATGGAGATCTCGCAGAAATGTGTTTGATGTGGCTCTCTGTAATTATGGCCCCATCTGATTTTGAATTGCATTCCAAGTACTCTTAAATAGACAACATTGAAGATCCATGGTGTCCCCATTGGGCTGGGGATGTATGGCATTCTCCATGAGTCTTTTGTTACTGCATAGTCCGTGATACCTCTAAGAGACCCTTTAGTTAGGTCTTTGTTCCTGTGGAACATTATACATGAGCAGTAGTAATTTTTGGTTCTGTTAAAGTTTAGGGTGTAATCTTTTCTGGGACGGTCTAACTTTACTAGTTCTTTCCGTACAATTAGAGCTGGTTGATACGGTCCTGTCCTGGATCGTTGAATCAGCAAATTCCACACATAAGTGGGTGCCTCGTCCTCTGAGTCTGAGTCATTGTAAAGCGGGTCTCTGTCCCAGGACCAGCATGTTTCGATGATTTTTGCAGATTTTATATTATCTCTCCCTTTCCAGATATAATTTGGACACCTCACGATTTGATCTAATAATTCTCCACCTTTCCTTTTGCGATGAGATCCTTTGATGATTCTAGCGCCCCGTCGTTCAGTTTTTAGTTGTTCATTTCCTTGTTCATGTGCTTCCATTCCCTCAGAAATGTCTTGCTGGCCCAAGCGTTCAGCACACTTTGCTTTTTCTCTGTTTTACTTTGGTTGGGACTTTTTTGTGTCTTCTTTATTGTCTTTGATCAGCTGTCTCGTAGCTCCCACTGAATACACTCCTTTGTATGGTGCCACGACCATCCTTACCGAGACTTTAATCCACTGGGTGGAGTCAGGTCTTATGGGCGTGTCTACACTTTGTGCAGCTGTTCTGGGAATCTACAGCATCCTCGTTTGACAATTTACATAGTACTTCACCATAGTCCCCTCCCATTCACAGGTACAATCTTTTGGGCCTCTTTCACTCAATTCCCATTGTGTGAAGATCATTACTCTTGGCAAAACTGTGGTCCTAGTTTTTCCCACAAATAAAGGTATCCACCTTTACTGGCTTCAGTTGTACTCCCGTACATCTTTTCTTTTCACCTCAGTTCTGAGGGGTTTAATTTTTAATCTTTATATTTTCCCTTCGCCTCAGGTTCTTCGCCTCAGAGGGGATAATTTCTTCATCTTTGTTCTTCACCTCAGATTTGAGGGGCTAATTTTTTCGTCTTTTATCTTCACCTCAAGTTTTGAGGGGCCTAACTTCTCCTGGTCCTTCCCACCAAATGGGTAGGCCAGTAGGTTCCATGTTGACTTCACAGCTGTTTTACAGCTTGTTCCACTTCATCATTTCGCATTCTGCTGACAGGTATCTTCTCTTGGCGTACTCCAAGGTCTTCAGAGCCCTACCTGCCCAAAAGCTCTGAGGTTGTTCTTCTTAAGATAACTCCCCCGCATATAGTGGCCATTCTACGATAGGGGAGCATGGTACTTGGTTCATTGGCCATAATCCGGTTTCTGGTTTGAATTAGCTAGGAATTGGCTTCAGTTGCTCTATTTCCAGGATTCCCTAACTTTGTTAACACAACCGTGTTATTGTCTAATATTCTCATCACTTTGTCTGTGGCGTTCCATTTGTGCTCCACTGCAACTGCTGATGGGTGATCCTGTGCTCTGACCCACCCTTTTTGTCCAACCTCAAATGAAGTGTTGGAGGCTGGTTGTTCCTCTTTAACCTTGAGGCCCCGCTACTGTCCAGCGTGTTAAATTGACGTTGGTTAAGCTCCTCACCGGGGGAGGGTCTTCCAGCTCAACGCCTGTCATTCAAGGCTTGTCCTACTTCCACAGTTATAGTGCATTCCTTGGTATTAGCATGTTTAGCTAATCCAATGTGTTGGCTAAACCTATGGCTCTTTCTTTCTTTCTTTCTTTCAACTTTGCTGGCTTGAGTTGTGGGGGGCAGTGAGAAAACGCATCACCCCAAAAGTCTGACACTAGTGATCCACTTGTACGTTGTGACAGTGTGTCCCATCATCAGCTCTCAGTTCCTTTGGAAAGCCCAACGACCCACAGAATCGTTTCAGCATGATAGCAACACCGTTGCCTTCTTGTTTTTCTTACTGTTAACAAGTGCCACCCGTGACACCTGCCAGTTTGTTCATCCACTAGGTGCCTGCATCGTCCTGAGTTTGTATTGACCAAATACCACACAGTCATGCAGCACCTTGTGAATTTGCTTCATGGGAATCCAGAGCTCCTGACTCTCCAACTCCTTACGTGTAGGTTGTACGCCCGTATGACCTAGCCCTTCATGCACGCCACGCACAACCTCTAACACGTACTCCTGTGGGACCCTCGGCCCGCCGGGGTTTGTTCCCACTCTCGATCCCGACAAAAACGATCTTTCTCTGTTGCACATAAGATCCACTTCTTCATTCCTCTGCTAATAGTCTCCTTCTTTAGCATGGAATCTTCGAATCTAGCCACAGAGTCCAACTTAATAATCTGCTTCAACTTCTCTTTCCCAGCCTGGGAGAAGTCGCTCTCATTCATTCTTTGTTCTGTTACATTGGGGATATTTTCACAGGTTTTTGTACAGTCCTGTTTGCCAATTGAACTGTAAGGTGTTATATTGTTTTTAGGTTTCTGCGGGTCATAGACACCTCTGCCCCAAAGACTATTAGGTAAGGTTTTCCATCCACTTTGGCATAGATTTCAACCCCGTCCTAATAAGCGTTATCTAGGGTGACCCGCAACCTTTCGGCCATTATTTAGCTAGTCCCCCATCCCTTCTCAGTCGGAATTCATGAAGGGCCTTTCTTTCACCTGGGGTCATTCTAGCATATTCTTTTGAGGGCACATAGTCGCCCCATCTTCGAGGCGCTGTGCCAGCTGCCCCGGCCCAAAATCCCCCTTGCCGTCGGTTTTGTTGTTGGGGAGCCCTAGGGGCTGCTTTTTTCTTTCTTTGGGTTTGTTTCATCCCGTTTCTTCTCTTTTCATCCCAACACTGTTGGTCGAGGTCACAAGACTTTACTGCTTGATCGATCTTGAGGACCAAGGTCTCACCAGGCATCCCAATGAAGGTCACTTTTCTCTTACTTCCCTTTACTACCACTCTCAGAGCCCCAACATCCTTTTCTCGAGGAACTGTTCGTCCGAGTCGATTCCAGACTGATGTGGGGTGTTGTCCTTGATCCATGCCTTCTTTTGCCTGTAGGATTTGAGAATCCTCCGTCGTGGTAGTAGATACCAGCTCAGGTTTTAGTTCAGTTGGATCGTTCATGTCGGACTGGTCCACCAGTCCTACTGGTGCCACTCCCGTGGCCATTCTTCGTTTTTGCCGTCTCGAGTTGTCTGTTCCTCAGAGCCTCCCGGACTCTATACCTTGCGCTTCGGATGGGAACAGACTGTCTGCTTAACTTACCGTTTGAACCATGGTCAGTAGTCCTTAGTAAGCCCCACTTACCCCACCACTGCCTAGTAGTATAAGGGGTACTTAGCTGGTAGCTAGTCCTGCCGTGCTACAACTCCTCTACCCTAGGAGAGTTGTGGTCTGGCGCTCGGTCAGTCCACTGACGCACGCCTTGGTATCTTGAGTTCTTTATGCTTTAAGCACGTTGGGCGCCATGTTAATTCTACGTGAGTGAGGTTAGCTGCAGGATTTTGCAACAAGTCCTCACTCCAGCCTCTCCAGTAACGGGTTTTTTAACTTTTATCCTTGCACACGAGTATTACCCGATATGTCTCAAGATTAGTTAGATTAAGGCTGAGACGAGGTAATTCAACCAGACTGTTACTGTCTTCAAATCTGCATGTCATACCCTGTTTCACTCCGCCGATAGCCCGACTTAGCAGAATGGAGTCAGATCGTATCCCACGGAGAAACACACATTAACGACAGATTACCTCTAGTAGATTGTTATTGTTATCCGTCTGGTCAGTTTTAGAACCTAGGAAAATAAGGTTCCAGGATATTGTTTTACTCTTTTTGGCTAACACAACCATTTAAAACCTCCAATAATCTTGTTGTTATCTTTGAACCAAGTTTCCCATCATTTAATATCAAGGTGAGTCAAAGGAAAAATCCAAATTTGTACGTTTTTATGTTTCTTTATTATTTAGTTGCAGGGGTAACAGCATAAGCACTACTTACTACAGAAAAAGATTTAATCAGGTTACATGATTTGCATTTAAGAGAGTTAAGTGATTCACAGCTCACCAAAGATGTCCTCCACACGCTGGGTCTTAATGTGTTTTTAGCTTTAATTAAATTGAGTTGCAATCCAATGTATAATTTGTATAATCTTCTAAAATGTTGGTTTATTCTACAATAATCTGATTCCGATCAAATATGTTTAATCCATCCAGGTAATCTTGGTGTGTTCCAACTTGTGTTTTTATCTCCACCAGGAAAACTTATTTTAATCCTATCAGGAAATCTTGTCACCTCCAGGTGATGCTGTTGCACTCCAGTCAGAAGTCTGCACTCCAGCAGACTGGACAAATCTTTGTTTAATCCCACATAGGAAAAGCTTGTGTTTTTAATCCTTCAGGAAAAACTTGTTTTGTAATCATCCACTTTAGAAATCTTCATTTAATCCTGTTATAATCCAGTCAGGAAAGTCTGCACTTCCAGCAGACTGAATAAGTCTTCGTTGTAATTCCACAGAAAAACTCCAGGTAATTCTGTCGTGTTAAAAATCCCAGTTGTAATCCATCAAAACTGTTCAGGGTTAAAAATCTGGTAATCCTCCTAGGCAAATCAATTATTCCTCAAAAGTGTTATCCATTCAAAGATATTGTAATCCATTCAGTTGTTCTGCGATGCTGATGAGCAAGGCCTTCAAAGCAGGCCTGAGGTTAAAATTAGAACATCGTGTTCTCCTGGCTTTTCATCCAAGGACAGTCAGCTTCTAGCTGGCAGGTCTCACTCCGTGGTCAGACCGAGTGACCCAAAACAATAACAGATTTTCCAATCTCCAGGATCCATTCGGCAAAATCAGCTTTAATCCATCAAAGATTGTTTTCGAAACATTCAGCTCGCTGCAGCCGCAACGAGCACTCCTTTTGTCCAGGAGAAAAACTCTTTTTGAATTAATCCAATTTTCCCAAAGTATCCAGCAAATTCAAAGAATCCTTCATGACTCAAGCAACTTCAAAAGATGTTGTTTTGTTCCACAAAAATATTTTTAGATCAGGAAAAATAGTCTTCCACAAAAAGGCAGCTTTTAATCCATCAATTTTTGTTGTGCAGCACTGATGATCAAGGCTTTTCAAAGCAGGCTGTGACAAGAAAGAACATCCTGTTCTCTCAGACTTTAAACAATCAGTACTCAGTGACCAGGTCTCCAAGCTGATGTCTTTCTTTACATCAAGGGTTCAGAAAAATAGTATATTCCTTTAAATGATGTTTTAATCCTTCATTGCTGTCAAGCCGACGAGAGGCCTTCAGCCGCAGTTAGAAGATGAACAGGGACACTGCGTTCTCCTTATCTTCCAAACTTTTCCAAACATTCAGCTTGCTGCAGTCTGATCTCTCGACGCACAAAACTTCTCTTTAAACTCCTTTTAATCTGTTATGAACAGAAAGGAAAATATCCCTAATTCATTCAGAAGGGAAAAAAAATTGGTTTAATCCATTAATTGAGGTTTATTCCACAGAATTGTTATAAAACAAAAAAATCTTGTAGAAACAAAAATAATTATATCCAGGAAAAATCAGTTACTCCGATAAAAATGTAAAAACATCCATTCACAGCTCCGTTGAGCTTTCAAAGGCCCATTTTGCAGCAGCAGGGAGGACAAAAAAGAACTCCGTGTTCTTTTTAGCTCAAACAAGCTGATAAACCCGTCCGCTTTCAGCGAGAAGATCTCCGCTTTGTTGGTTTCAACCGATTATTTAATCTTCTTGTATAAAAGGAGGCTTTTTTACTGTTATTAATAATTTACTCTTAATATAAATTTAGATGAACAAGAAATGGGAGCTCCCCTTACCTTCTTCACAGGATAGTCCTTCAAGGGATTATTCCAGAAGTAAGGAAAAAATAAAATACCTCAACTCGACTGAGTTGAAGATTTGTTACTCCACTCTGGAAGCTAATGTCCAAATTTGAAAAAATGGAAATAAATCTGGGCTGAGCAAAAGAGATTCCTCTTGTTCTTCAAAAAAGGCAATCCTCTTCAGATATTCCAAGTTTTCAGAAAAGCTTCCAAAGGTCCAATTCTTGTCCAGTAAATCCAAAGGTCTTCAAAACCTTTCAGGAACTCAGCAGCTCAGCAAATTCTCTTCTCTTCCACAGCTTTTTTATAGCCCAGAGAGGGGGCTTCAGTTCCCCTCCTCAGAAAGTTACATCACTTTGATAGTGCTTCATTGGTCTGTTATGAGGTAACTTTTTACCTCCTCCCAGCCCTCACCGGACTGGTGACATAATGTCTCTCCAGCTGTCACCCTCCCTTCACTAGAGAATGACCCAATGCCATCTGTCATCTGGCAAAGTTCCAACTTCTTCAGTCAGAAGAAATTTTCAACTTTCACCCAGATTTACTCAAACTGTGGAAAAACACTCTTTTAACGTGCTATGTAATGTTCAAAACTATATTTTTCAACCCTCAGCAGTGAAGCATCCTTTAGTTTGCTGTGAATCATAAAAGAAAACATAAAATAACATACATTTTACTTCTCAATACATAATTCTGCATATTCAGTCAATCACTTAACATCCAGAAAACATTTTGCTTCAATAGAATTCTGTTTCACAAAAGTTCACATTCCCATCTGAAGCTTTTCACTTTTCTTTTGAACCAAGGCCTGACTTTCTCCTGTGTCTCAGCTGTGTTTAAGATAAGAGACCGTGCTCCTCACACTAAAATGTATATGTGTGGGAGTGGGTGCGTGTGCTCGTGTACGCGTGGGTGTGTGTGTGTGCTAAAGCTGCTGTAGCATGGTTCAAAAATTGTTTATTCAAAGATTACATTTTAGTTATCTTTGCTTTAAAAACTCTTTTCATTTTTAACAGGCCTTGATCCACAGAGCTCTGTTTTAAGAGGCCTTCAGCTCATTTGACAACACAGCAAAACACAGCAAAACTAACAGCAGAAAGGTTTGCCTTATCTACTGGACCTAATTCTGTTCAGGCCTCCTGGGCCTGAGTGAGCATGCATATATGACCTTTGCTGTGTGCAGGTAAGGCCTAACTCAATCCCATTCCTTATCGCATAGGGTTAACCAAAATGCCATGCAATACCACAAAGATGGTTTACCAAAATACAGACAAAGCATATAAAAAGTAAAAAACATACATCATGTTTTTCTGCTTATGAGTTTAAAATGCCATATAAATTAAACTAATCTAGGGTTACTGACGGTGTGTTATTACACCCTGCTCTGAGCCTGTGCCAAAGGCAACTTACAATGTGTGTGTATATGTGTTGTAAAGATCTTTGTAGCAGTATAAGTCTGTTTTCAACCCAAAAGTCCTACATATTTTGACAGACTGAATATATACTGTACAGTATTTTCTGGTGTATAGGTCGCATTGTCCGATTATCACCAGTAGATTGGAAAAATCCCTAGCTAGGTCGCACTGGTGTATAGGTCGCGCCTACGTTTAGCTCTGCTGCAAATGTCAGCCACAGGAGCGCACAGCAAGGCTTTTAAGAAGATTAACACTTAAAAACATTTATTTGTTTGATAAAAATTGTAGCAAATATATGTCTGAGCTGAACTTTTCCTAAATAAATGAACGTAATTGTGAAATGAGCTGGATTTAAAAATTTGTTTCACTGAAAGTGATAAGCCATATATAGGTCACACCTCAGTATAGGTCGCAGGCCTTGAAAAAAACCATAAAAAGGTGCGACCTATACACCGGAAAATATGGTACAGACACTGACAAGGTGAAATCAAAAAAGGCGTTCAATACTAGATCTCAAACAGACAAGGTGAAATGACAGACACCTGTGGTGATTAAGATTAGACACAGGTGTGACAGTGCTGGATCACAGGAGGAGGAATGTTGAGGGAAGGGCTGGTAAACATGAGGGAAAAACCCAACATGCAGGACCAGACCCCAGAAAACCCTACAGGATTCCCCCTCAAGGGATGGCCCCTGAAATCCCAAGGAGAGCACCATCCACTTTGGAGGGGGGTGGGAAGAAAAAGACAAATGTAGGGTACAGGAAACAAAACTGACAGGTAGGAACCTGGGCAACATATACTGGACACAAAAGGGAAACACAGAAACCCTAACCCCTCAGGAGCGAAGACCTCAGTGGGAGTGAGGACCTTGGGAGTGGAGACCTCAGTAGAAGCGAGAACATAGGGAGCGAAGACCTCTGGTGGAGCGATAACCTCGAGAGCAAAGTCCTCCAGTGGAGCTAGGGCCTCTGCAGGAGTGAAGACCCCAGAAGTGAAGATCTCTGAAATGGAGACCTCAGTGGGAGCAAGGACCTCTGGAGTGGCGACCTCAGTGGAAGCGAGAACCTCAGGAGCGAAGACCTCTGGTGGAGCGAGGACCTCAAGAGCAAAGACCCCCGGTGGAGCGAGGACCTCTGGAGGATTGAAGACCCCAGAAGCGAAGACCTCTGGCATGGAGACCTCAGTGGGAGCGAGGACCTCTAGAGTGGAGACCTCAGTGGAAGTGAGGACCTCGGGAGCGAAGACCTCTGGTGGAGCGAGGACCACGAGAGTGAAGACCCCCAGCAGAGCGAGGACCACTGGAGAAGTGAAGACCCCAGAAGCGAATATCTCCGGCGGAATGCAGGAGTGAAGACCTTAGTGGGAGCAAGGACCAAAGCAGCAGAGGCCACGCCTCCAGCAAGAATTGGTTGTCAACGGAGAAAGTCCAGACCATTGTGTGAAACGAAGTGAAGGACAAGGGTCTGGTTTTAACCAGGCTATCTCATGACACAGTGCACACACAAAAAAGTCCAGTTTATAGACCTAATTCAGTTTATCATGACAGATCCAGGTCCTGGTCTTTGGATTCTATCAAGATCATCATATTTGTATTGTGAACCCAAAGTGCAGAAAGACGAGGAGGCTCTGATAAAATAAGTAAAAACATTTATTTAAAGAATAAACCAAACAAAATGCTGATGGGGCAGCTAACTTACTTTAAACGGAGATGACACAATAGGGATAACGAACATGAAGCCTTTAGACAAGGACAATCCAGAGACAATGACAAGACACCAAGGGACTGAATATATACAGACACTGAAAAGGTGAAATGACAAACACCTGTGGTGATTAAGATTAGAGACAAGTGTGACAGTGCTGGATATCCAGCACTGTCACACTTGTCTCTAATCTTAATCACCATCATTCCTCCTCTTGTGATATCACAAGAGGAGGAATGCTGAGGAAGGGCTGGTAAACATGAGGGAAAAACACAACATGTAGGACCAGACCCCAGAAAACCCTACAGTCCCAGTGGCTTTTGAACCCCAAAATACATTACGGCAAAGACTGGTTCATCCCAAAGATCCAGTCCCCCGGCACAAACAGAGTAATATTGTGTATGCTGTTCAGTGTCAGGAGGGCTGTGATCAGTCTTACATCGGGGAAACTAAACAGCCACTGGCCAAAAGGATGGCCCAGCACAGAAGATCAACATCATCAGGTCAGGACTCTGCGGTCTACACTCATCTCCAGGCCAGCGGTCACTCTTTCAGGGATGAAGATGTTCACATCCTTGATAGAGAGGAACGATGGTTTGAGAGAGGAGTAAAGGAGGCCATCTTTGTGAAAAGAAACCGTCCATCATTAAACAGAGGTGGAGGCCTCCAGGTTCAACTGTCCCCCTCTTACAATGCTGTTATTGCTAGTATCACTCAGCCCTCTGTGAATAGCAAACAACCATCAGGGTGCTAACGATCCATCGTTAGGCTGATGGTCCTCCTTGATCATGTAAGCAGCTGGTTTTGGTTGTCATCAGCAAACTGGTTGATCCACTGTGAGAGGGTGCTATTTATAAGACTGAGCTGAATACAGCAACTCAGACTGAGGAAGTGTTTCGGACGAAAGACGAAACGTTTCTACTTTTTTTGTTTTTTGAATGTCCAGAGGACCAGACTTAGCTTTTTTAGATCTCACGCTCCATTTTTCCCTCATTCCTCCTGAACAAGACCTCAAGATACTTAAACCCCTCCACTTGGGGCAGGACCTCCTCCCCGACCCAGAGAGGGCACTCTACC